>AWOL01S0055037.1:0-22373 GCA_000715115.1 Nicotiana otophora | reverse complement strand
GGTCGGCCTCGCCTATTTACTTAAGGCTCGGGATGAACCTCATCCACTTGATCATCATCTACCTCCTCCCCCAATGGTAAATTTCCGAGGGGCTCGTTGATAAGGGCCATTTTGTACCTAAAAGCAATTCACAAACAAAATTATTGACTCGGAAAGAAAGAAAGAATAAACAAAAAATACCTAGATATATAGCTAACTCAGTTTAACTCCCTTGCAATGGCGCCAAAAATTGATCTCGGCCAAACCCACACCATAATTAAGTAGTGAGACGGTCGATGCAATAATAAACCCTACGAATGTCGAGATCGAATCCACAGGGAGTTAGAAAATGGGATTAGGTATATATCTAAGTTAATTGCAAATTTTTTCTCCAATTACACTTCCACAAACTTGATTGGTGTTCTACTTCTACTTTACTTTATTGTTTGCAAGTATAAAATTAAGGACAATATTTTTGGTTTTGAGTTTTTCAAATGATTAAAAGGGACTAGGGTCGTGACTTCTACCTAGGTGGTTATCTAATGGGTTGTAAACTCCAGGACAAATTTGATTAGTGGGGGTCGTGATGTAGCAATCACATCCGGGTACTCACTCTATACCTCTCGGTAGTTTGAGTGACTTTGCCCAATTTAGCTTTTTCAAGTCAATTGGGTATTTGCACAATACAAGTGATATTAGCTCAAGTCGGGTGTTACTATCTCTAGGTTTAACCCTTCAATCGGGGCTATCAATTTCTTGAATTCACCTCAGTTTCTTGTTAGCCAAGTTTTTCTAGACTTAGTCTCTCTTTCTCAAGTAGAGGCTAAGTCAAATAGGCACGAATCAATATTTGCAACCATTGATTCTAGGGTTTAATCATGAACAAGGCTAAATATCACTAACCCAATCAAAATTAAGCCATAAATTAAACATCCATCAAATACCCACACTAGGGTTGGGTCACAACCCTAGCTAAAGATTTAGCTACTCATGAAAGGAATATAAATCAAAGAAGAAATTAAGATAGAATGCATATTAACTGATTAGGGAAAGAAAATCTAATGTATAGATGTTAAACCAGTACAAATATCCTCAAAATAGTAAAGCAAATGGCTCAGGTGCTCTTCTCCAATGTCACTTACCCTAAAAATGACCGAATATTCTATTTATACTTAGCTGAAAATATCTGACAACAATGCCCCGTGGAGGTTGTGCGGCCGCATAATTCTGGTGCGATCCTCACATTGAGCTTCTACGACCACACAATTATTGTGCGGTCCGCATTCTTGGAATTTTGTGCTAGGAACTTTGGAGCTTCTGTGGTCCGCATAAAAATGATGCGGTCCGCACTCCTTGATTTTGAACTTGAATCCAACTCTCTGATTCTTCACTCCTGCGGACTGCATAATAGTGAGTGCGGTCGCACTTGATATTCTGCGGCCGCATAATTTTGGTGCGGTCCGCACTCCTTCAGCTTGCCCAAATACCATTCTCTGAATCTCCTTTCTGCGGACCGCATAATAGTGAGTGCGGTCGCACTTGATATTCTGCGGCCGCATAATTTTGGTGCGGTCCGCACTCCTTCAGCTTGCCCAAATACCATTCTCTGAATCTCCTTTCTGCGGACCGCATAATAGTGAGTGCGGTCGCACTTGATATTCTGCGGCCGCATAATTTTGGTGCGGTCCGCACTCCTTCAGCTTGCCCAAATACCATTCTCTGAATCTCCTTTCTGCGGACCGCATAATAGTGAGTGCGGTCTCACTTGATATTGTGCGGCCGCACAATTTTGGTGCGGTCCGCACTGCTAGACTTTTTACCCTGTTTTGGTTCTTGTTCACTTTTGACTCCTTTATTAGTTGATTTTGACTTTTTTGGCTCATATCCCAATATTCCTGCAAGTAAGCACATTTGTTTAGTTTTCGGGAATGCCTTTACGTATTTTTGAGCTAAATCGCAAGTAAAAGAGAGCAAATAATCGGTCAAAATCCCTACTTATCAAGTATAAAAAGAGTCTTTGCATTATCGGTATATTTAATTATAATCCTTCTTGTGATAATACTTTCCACCTTACAAGTTTATTTTTTTTTGGTTGTCTTAAAATTGTTTGGCTTTTTCCAATAATTACTTCTAAAAAATTACAGTGCTAAATGTCAAGATTGACACTGAGAATCAGTAGGAATGAGCTCGACCATACCTGCAATGGTGGAGAGATGAAGCTTCTAGAACTCAACGTGACAGAAGGGAAGAAGAGAGAGTGAAATTTGTGAAATGAAGCTTAAGCTTTCATTGATATCAATACACAGTATATATACACACGCTGCCAGTTGGCACTAAAACTATTACACTAACTACTAACTAACTGACATAACCAACTATTACCGTGTCTAACTAATTATTAAATAATATATCTCAATATCCATCCTCAAGTTGGAGGTGGTGAAAACACTGCCAACTTACCCAAAACACTAGAATGTTTGATGCCTGTGAGAGCTTTTGTAAGGATATCTGCGAGTTGATGGTCAGTAGTAATATGATGAAAAGAGATGAGGCCCTCTTGTAGCTGTTTCCTCAAAAAATGACAATCAACTTCGGTGGGTTTTGTACGTTCATGAAATAGAGGATTCTTAGGTATACGTAGAGCTGACAAACTGTCACAAAACACTGCAGTTGGATGAATGAAAGGAACTCTTAGTTCAATCAGTAGCCTACTCAACCAGACCAATTCACCAACCACTTACCTAAGCGACCTGTACTCTGTCTCTACTGAGGATAGTGAAATAGTCTCCTGCTTTTTAGACTTCCAGCTGAGAGGACTACTTCCTAACAAAATAATGAATCCACTCACAGATCTTCTTGAGTCTGGGCAGGAAGCCCAATCAGAATCACAAAATGCTCTAACAGACCAGTCTGCAGCGTTGGACATAAAGAATCCCAACGTAGGATCATCCTTGAGATATCTAAGTATGGCACGATCCAAAATCTCACCCGTGTGATGGCGCAGATCTCGATACTAGGCAAGCCGACAACATCAATAACCCACAATTTCTTTAAATACTTAAAACATAATAATTAATTTTAAGAGTGATTCCCACAAACATTAGAAATAAATACACTCCCAAAATCCGGTGTCACTGATTACATGAGCATCTATATATTATAAGTCTTGAAAACACGATCTATAATAGTCTCAGACCAAATACAGTAAACAAGGAGATATGAAAGGAGAGACAAGGTCTGCGAGACATGGCAACTACCTCTGAATCTCCGAAAAATCAACTGTGTGAAAGAATTAACACCCGCTATGTCCGAGATCACCTGGATCTGCACACGAAGTACAAGGTGTAGTATGAGTACAACCAACTCAGTAAGTAACAATAATAAATAAGAACTGAAAGTAGTGACGAGTTTCACAACTAAGTCCAAATAAAGTAATTTTCAACATAAATGGGTAGGTAGGCTCTCAGGTTCAACATTTAAAACTTCACAATAATTGCATATCAACTTTGACTGAAACAACAGAAAATGTCTTTTAGAAATCTTTCCAAAACAGTCATATATGACAGCTGAAATGCAGCAATAATGAAATCAATGCATCCTCTCAGAGTAACAGTCATTCAGTCCTCCCATTCATTCCAACCTCACAGTCACTCATTCCTCACAATCACTCAGCACTCGACAATCGGCACTCGCACTCGCACTCAGTAGGTACTTGCGCTCACTAGGGGTGTGTACAAACTCCGGAGGGACTCTTTCAGCCCAAGCTCTATATCAAGCTAATCATGGCATAAATCAATAAAAACATGCTGCGGCGTGCAGCCCGATCCATAAATATTCTCACAATTAGGCCCTCGGCCTCACTCAGTCATCAACCTCTCCAGTCTCTCGGGCTCTCAGAAATCATGATAAGCAGCCCAATAACAATAATATGATACATCAATAATGAACAAGAGAGACTAAGATGTAATATACAATTAAAACCGTGACTGAGTATAAAATAGTAATTTAACAGATAATTCAATATGTACATGACCTCTGTGGGTCCCAACAGTGTCAACACATGGTTTAAACATGATTTATAGTTCAATTTTCCTAATACGTGGAAAAATGTATGGGTAGCAACAATTTATTCAAAAACACAGATCCATGGAATTCACCAAAGTCATAATTCCTACGGTGCACGCCCACACTCCCGTCACCTAGTATGTGTGTCACCTCAAAACCAATCATATAACACATAATCCGTGGTTTCATACCCTCAGGATCAAATTGAGAACTATTACTTACCTCAAAGCATGCAATTCTTTATTCCGCTATGTCCTTGCCACGAAAATTAGTTTCCGAAAGCCTCGTATCTAGCTACAATTAATTCAATTCAGTCAATACCAATTAGTGTAATTAATTCCATAAGAAAATACTAATTTTTCAATAAACATCCGAAATTAACTCAAAAATCGCCTGTGGGGCCCACATCTCAAAACCCGACAAAAGTTATAAAATATGAACGCGCATCCAACCACGAGTCCAACCGTATAAATTTCACCAAATTTCGACATTAACTCGACCCTCAAATCTTTAATTAAAATCTTTGAAGATTTCTACCATTTTCAACCCAATCTTTACCCATTTGAACTCAACAATCTTTCCATAAACCTTATTGATACGTTTAAATAATACTCTTACACCCAAGAAGCATGCTCTTAATCACCCGTATTTACCAAAACTCGAAATTGAAGACTAGGAGTTAGAACCTTACCTCTTGGGTGAAGATCTTGTGATATTTCCTTGTTGGATTTCAATGCTTGAACAAGATCTTGATGAACAACGTACTTGAGCTTCTTCCTCTCTCTAGAACACTCTCCCTTCTCTCTTAAAATGTCAGATATTTGCTCTAAAATGAGCTTCAAGGGCTATAAATCAAAGTTGGGTCGGGTAAAAAATTAGAAAGAATGGAAACCCCGACGCAGTTATGCGATCGCATAACACGTATGCGGTCTGCATATCGGCCGTATAATTTGGCCTCCAAAACTGGGCGAGACTGACTCGGTCTGCAGTCATTATGCAGCCCGCAGACATGTTCTGTGATCGCATAATGTACCGCAGAATGGGTCTGCAGTCGCATAATGCACCGCAGATTTTCCTCAAAACTTGCCTCATAACTGCTTCACTCTGCGGCCATTATGCGGTCCGCAGAGTGATTTTGCGGTCGCATAATGGACCGCAGAAATGCATTTTTCTGCCACAAATGTTTCCTTACTCCCCAGTGCATTGTTCAACCCAAAAGGTCTGAGCCGCGGTGAGCTATTGATCTACCTCGGCACCACAAAACCTTAATTTCCTTAGCAAAAGTTCTCCGGGGTCGTTACACATAAGTCAACATCCGGTCAACCTTTCAACTTAAATTCTAAACCTTGGAACTAAGTCTTTAAAGTCATTCCAAAACCTCGCCAGACCCGAACCAATTACCCTAGCAAGTCAAATAACAATCGTAAATCACAATTTGAGCAGTAAATGAGGGAACGGGGTTGTAATACTCAAAATAATCGGCCAGGTCGTTACATTCTCCCCCTCTTAAACAAACGTTCATCTTCGAACGGGTTTAGGATTATACCTGGAGTCTCAAACAAGTGTGGATATTTGTTCTATATCTCCCGTTCAGTCTCCCAAGTAGCTTCTTCGACTGGCTGGCCTCTCCACTACACCTTCACTGAAGCTATGTTCTTTGATCTCAACTTCCGAACCTACCGGTCTAAAATAACCACTGGCTCCACATCATAAGTCAAATTACCGTCCAGCTGCACTGTACCGAAATCCAAAATATGAGACGGATCCCCGACATACTTTCGGAGCATGGATACATGGAACACTGGATGAACACCTGATAGACTAGGTGGTAAAGCAAGTTCATAAGCCACTTCTCCAATTTTCTTAAGTATCTCAAAAGGCCCAATATACCGAGGGCTCAACTTGCCCTTCTTCCTGAACCTCAACACACCCTTCATTGGTGAAATCTTGAGCAGAACCTTCTCCCCAACCATGTAAGCAACATCACGGATCTTCCAATCGGCATAACTCTTCTGTCTAGACTACGCCATGCGAAGCCGCTCCTGAATCAATTTAACCTTCTCCAAAGCATCCTGAACCAAATCAGTACCCAATAACCTAGCCTTACCCGGTTCAAACCAAACCACTGGAGACCGGTACTGTCTCCCATACAAAGCCTCATACGGAGCCATCTGAATGCTTGATTGGTAGCTATTATTGTAAGCAAACTCTGCGAGTGGCAGAAATTGATCCAAGAACCCTCAAAATCAATGACACAAGCGCGTAGCATATCCTCCAATATCTGAATAGTGCGCTCGGATTGTTCGTCCGTTTGAGGGTGAAATGATGTACTCAACTGAACGTGTGTGCCCAATTCTCACTGCGCTACTCTCCAAAACTGTGATGTAAATTATGTACCCCGATCTGAAATGATGGACACCGTACAAGTAATGCTGCTAAATTTTCAAGGCATGAAAACTAGCTGCTAACTCAAGGTCGTGGACTGGATAATTCTTCTCATGTACCTTTAACTGTCCGGATGCATAGGCAATTACCCTACCGCCTTGCATTAGTACTGCGCCGAGACCAATACACGATGCGTCACAATACACAGTATAAGACCCTGAACCGATAGGCAACACCAATACTGAAGCTGTAGTTAAAGCCATCTTGAGCTTCTGAAAGCTCTCTTCACATTCATCTGACCACCTGTACGGAGCACCTTTCTGGGTCAATTTAGTCATAGGCGATGCAATAGATGAGAAACCCCCCACAAAGCAACGATAATCACCAGCCAAGTCGAGAAAACTCCGAATCTCAGTAACTGAAGATGGTCTGTGCCAACTCTGAACTGCCTCTATTTTCTTTGGATCCATCTTAATCCCTTCACTAGAAACTATGTGTCCCAAGAATGCCACTGAACTAAGCCAGAACTCACACTTAGAGAATTTGGCATAAAGTTTCTCTTCCCCCAGCCTTTGTAATACAATACTCAAATGTTGTGCATATTCCTCCTGGCTACGTGAGTACACCAGGATATCATCAATAAATACCACGACAAATGAGTCAAGATACGGCTGGAATATGCTATTCATCAAGTGCATAAAGGCTTCTGGGGCATTGGTTAGCACAAATGACATCACAAGAAATTCGTAATGACCATAACGAGTCCTGAATGTCGTTTTTAGAATATCCGAATTCCGAATTTTCAACTGGTGATACCCCGATCTCAAATCAATTTTGGAGAACACCCTTGCTCCCTGAAGTTGGTCAAATAAATCATCGATACACGGCAAAGGATATTTATTCTTTGATTGTAACTTTGTTCAGTTGTCTGAAATCAATGCACATCCGCATAGTACCATCTTTCTTTTTCACAAACAAAACTGGTGCACCCCAAGGTGACACATTAGGCCTAATAAACCCCTTTTCAAGGAGTTCTTGAAGTTGCTCTTTCAATTCTTTCAATTCAGCTGGTGCCATACGATATGGAGGAATAGAAATGGGCTGTGTGCCCGACACCAAGTCAATACCAAAATCAATATCCCTGTCGGGTGGCATACCCGGCAGGTCTGCAGGAAATACATCTGGAAAGTCTCGCACTACCGGTACTGAATCAATAATAGGGGTATCTGCATCAACATTTCTCACAAAGGCCAAATATGACAAACACCCCTTCCCCACCATACGTTGGGCCTTCAAATAAGAAATTACCCTACTGGAAACATAATCTAGAGACCCTCTCCATTCGACCTTTGGCAACCCCGGCATTGCCAATGTCACGGTTTTTGTGTGACAGTCCAGAATAGCATGATATGTGGACAACTAATCCATACCCAGGATTACATCGAAATCAACAATACTAAGCAATAAGATATCAACTCTAGACTCCAGTCTCCCAATAGTTACCACACATGACCGATACACACGGTCTACGGTAATAGTATCTTCCACCAACGTAGATACACGAACAGGTGAAACTAAGGACTCACGGGGCATATATATATATAATGAGTAATGTACGATGATATCTACGAATAAGTAGAACCATGGTCAAATAATATAGAAGCTTCCTTGTAGTACACTGAGACAATACATGTGATCACTGCATCTGAGGCAGCGGCATCTGGCCTGGCAGTCAAAGCATAGAATCGGGCCTAACCGCCACCTGATCGGCCTCCCCCTCTTAGGTGACCCCTAGCTGACTGACCCCTACCCCATGCTAGCTGGGCGGGTGGTGAAGCAACTGGTGTTGAAGTCGTAGTCTGACTCCTCTACTGCATTGGACCTCCCGAGCGACGAGGGCACTGTCTCCATTCCCAAATTCCCCGCACTCAAAGCAGCTACCCGGTACTGGTGGTGGTGCGGACTGAATCGCGCCCCGAGAAGCAGAATAACTGCTACAAGCATCTGGTGCTAATGAACTCTAAACTGAAGGGGCACGGGACGAACTCTGGGCTGGTAGGGCACTGAGAGATGATTGACCCTGATGAGAACTATATGAACCCTGGCCAGATGATGCACAACGGTGAACTGGATGACCCGTCTGAGCATGTCTGTAAAGACGACCCCTACCGCGGTAAAACTGACCCCCTAAGGGAACACCGCTGAAATCACCTGGTCCACGAGGCCTCTTGGCCTCCCTCTCTCCATGTTCCTGACTACGGACCATCTCTATCTACCGAGCAATGTCAACTTCCTCATCAAAAGTAGCACCAGATACTCTCTCCCGAGTCATAAGTAACCGAAGTTGATATGTGAGGCCAACAATGAACCTCCTGATCCTCTCCCTATCAGTGGGAACCAACCAAACTATGTGATGAGCCAACTCAGAAAATCTCATCTCGTACTGTGTCACAGACATGCCATCCTGACGTAACTGCTCAAACTATCTATGCATCTCCTCTCTGCGAGATTGCGGCATGAACTTCTCCAAAAAGAGAATAGAGAATTCCTACCATGTAAGTGGTCTTGCACCGATTGTCCTACGCCTCTCGTATGCCTCCCACCATATGAAGGCAGCCCCAGAAAACTGAAAAGTAGTGAACGAGAGCCCATTGGTCTCCAGAATACCTGCGGTCCGAAGCATCCGCTGGCACTTATCTAGAAAACCATGAGCATCCTCTAACTCAGCACCGCTAAATGATGGAGGTCGAAGCCTCCCAAACCTCTCAAGTCTCCTCTGCTCATCATCTACCATAACGGGGACTATTGGGGCCTGAGCAGCTGCAGCCGACTGGGCTGGTAGTGCCCCCGGTATCTGAAGTCCCTGCACTACTGCTATGGATCATGGGCAACCGGGGTATGAGTACCTTCCCCGGCTTGAGAAGTGGCTGGTGTGGCCTCAGCCGAAACCACCTAAGCAACGCCAGTGCAAACTGACAATATCTGAGTCAAAGCCTCTTGTAGACCTGGAATCTCAATGGGCACAGCTGGTGCCTGAGCGGGTCTCGCCCGCTCAACTACATCCGAAATCTGCTCCCGAGATGGAGCAACTGGTAGTGCTATAGGTGCTGCTCCAACTGCTGTACGAGCGATACCTCAACCTCTACCTCAGCCCCGGCCTCTCGCGGCCCTAACTGGTGGCATTGGTGGTTGACCGTCCGATCCGGTGGTATGTATCCTCACCATCTATGAGAGAATATAATAACAATCAATAAGTTCACACAATAGAATACAAGAAAGTGAAATTTTCCTAAGGGTTTGGCAACCTCTCGAAGATAAGTACAGACGTCTCCGTACCGATCCGCAAGACTCTACTAAACCTGCTCATGACTCATGAGACCTATGTAACCTAGGCTTTGATACCAACTTGTCACGACCCAAAATCTCACCCGTCGTGATGGCGCCTATCTTGATACTAGGCAAGCTGACAACATCAATAAACCACAATTTTCTTTAAATACTTAAAACATAATAATTAAGTTTAGGAGTGATTTCCACAAACATTAGAAATAAACACAATCCCAAAACCCGGTGTCACTGAGTACATGAGCATCTATACATTACAAGTCTGGAAAAAATGGTCTATGATAGTATAAGACCAAATACAGTAAACAAGGAGATAAGAAAGGAGAGACAAGGTCTGCGAGACATGGCAACTACTTCTGAATCTTCAAAAAATTAACTGTGTGAAAGAATCAACATCAGCTATGTCCGGGATCACCTGGACCTGCACACGAAGTGCAGGGTGTAGTATGAGTACAAACAATTCAGTATGTAACAATAATAAATAAGAACTGAAAGTAGTGACGAGCTTCACAGCTAAGTCCAAATACAGTAATTTTCAACATAAAAGGGTACGCATGCTCTCAGGTTCAACATTTAAAATTTCACAATAATTTCATATCAACTTTGACTAAAACAGCAGAAAATGTCTTTTAGAATTTTTTCCAAAACAGTCATATATGACAGCTGAAATGGAGAAACAATGAAATCAATGAATCCTCTCAGAGTAACAGTCACTTAGTTCTTCCATTCACTCCAACCTCACAGTCACTCTTTCCTCACAGTCATTCATTCCCCAACGTCACTCATTCCTCACAATCACTCAGCACTCGGCACTCGGCACTCACACTCGCACTCAGTAGGTACCTGCGCTCACTAAGGGTGTGTACAGACTCCAAAGGGGGGTCCTTCAGCCCAAGCACTATATCAAGCCAATCAAGGCATAAATCAATAAAAATAAGTTGCGGCGTGTAGCCCGATCCATAAATAACCTCACAATTAGGCCCTCAGCCTCACTCATTTATCAACCTCTCCAGTCTCTCGGGCTCTCAGAAATCATGATAAGCAGCCCAACAACAATGATATGATGCATATATAATGAACAAGAGAGACTGAGATGTAATATGCAATTAAAACTGTGACTGAGTACAAAATAGTAATTTAACAGATAATTCAATATGTACACAACCTCTGTGGGTCCCAACAGTCTCAACACATGGTTTAAACATGATTTATAGTTCAATTTCCCTAATACGTGGAAAAGTGTACGGGTAGCAACAATTTATTCAACAACACAGATCCATGGAATTGACTAAGTCACAATTCCTACGGTGCACGCCCACACGCCCGTCACCTAGCATGTGTGTCACCTCAAAACCAATCACATAACACATAATCTGGGGCTTCATATCCTGAGGATCAAATTTAGAACTGTTACTTACCTCAAACCATGTAATTCTTTATTCCGTTATGCCCTTGCCACGAGAATTGGTCTCCGAAAACCTCGTATCTAGCCACAATTAATTCGATTCAATCAATACCAATTATTGTAATTAATTCCATAAGAAAATACTAATTTTCCAATAACAATCCGAAATTAACTCAAAAATCATCTGTGGGGCCCACATCTCAGAATCCAACAAAAGTTACAAAATATGAACGCCCATCCAACCAAGAGTCCAATCGTATAAATTTCACCAAATTCCGACATCAACTCGGCCCTCAAATCTTTAATTAAAGCCTTTGAAGATTTTTACCATTTTCAACCCAATCTTTACCCATTTGAACTCAATAATCTTTCCATAAACCTTATTGATACGTATAAATAATACTCTTACACCTAATAATCATACTCTTAATCACCCATCTTTACCCAAACTCGACTAGAGGTTAGAACCTTACCTCTTGGGTGAAGATCTTGTGATATTTTCTTGTTGGATTTTGAAGCTTGAACAAGATCTTGATGAACAAAGTACTTGAGCTTCTTCCTCTCTCTAGAACACTCTTTCTTCTCTCTTAAAATGTCAGATTTTTACTCCAAAATGAGTTTCAAGGGCTATAAATCGAAGTTGGGTTGGGTCAAAAATTAGAAAGAATAGAAGCCCCGGCGCAGTTATGCGATCGCATAACACGTATGCAGTCCGCATATCGGCCGCATAAATTGGCCTCCAAAACTGGGCGTGACTGACCCGGTCTGCGGTCATTATGCGACCCGCGGACCTGTTCTACGATCGCATAATGCACCGCAGAATGGGTCTGCGGTCGCATAATACACCGCAGATTTTTCTCAAAATTTGACTCACAACTATCACTCTGGAGCCATTATGCGGTCCGGAGAGTGATTCTGCGGTCGCAATAGACCGCAGAAATATATTTTTCTGTCCTAAATATTTCTTTACTCCCCAGTGCATTGTTCAACCCAAAAGGTCAGAGCCGCGAGAAATTTCAATAATCGCTGTACTAATTGATCTACCTCGGCACCATAAAACCTTAATTTCCTTAGCAAAATTCTCCGGAGTCGTTACACATAAGTCAATATCCAGTCAACTTTTTAACTTAAATTCTAAACCTTGGAACTAAGTGTTCCAAATCATTTCAAAACCTCACCGGACCCGAACCAATTATCCCGACAAGTCAAATAACAATCGTAAATCACAATTTATGCAGTAAATGGGGGATCGTGGTTGTAATACTCAAAATGATCGGCCAGGTCGTTACACAGTAAGTGCTAGGCTGCCTTTAGGTGAGGTTCCCTAGGGTCTTGCATGAATTGGCTCAAGTGTTTCACTCCAAAGGCTAAATCAAGTTTTGTGTTAGTAAGGAAGTTTAATTTGTCTATCAACTTTCTGTAGGAGGTGGGATCCTCTAATGGTTTGCCCTCATTGACCTTTAACTTTTCATTAGGATCAAGTGGAGAACTCAAAGCACTATACTCTAAATAGTTGTACTCTTTTAGTAAATCTAAAACAAACTTCCTTTGAGAGATAATCACACCATCATGCTTGTATAGGACTTCCAGACCTAAGAAGTAATGCAAGTTGCCTAAGTCCTTTATCTTCAACTTATCATGAAGGAAAGCTTTCAAATGACTTATTTCTTCCTGATCTGTACCTGTGACTAAGACATCATCTATATACACTGCCACATAAACCACTGAATCTCCTTGCTGCTTGTAAAATAATGAATAGTCATTCATGGAGTGGTTGAAACCTTTGGAGCATAAAGCCTCAGTTAACTTCTCATACCACTACCTACTTGCTTGTTTCAAACAATATATGAATTTGTTTAACTTGCAAACTAGAGATTAGTCTTTCACTATGAGACCTGGTGGAATCTTTCTATAGTACCATCAGACTTGTGCTTTACTTTATAGACACATCTACAACCTATTGCCTTCTTATCATGAGTGAGTGGTACTAGATTCCAGGTTTTGTTAGCATAGAGTGCCTCAAATTCCTGGACCATGGCTACTTGCCAAGCAGGCTAATAGCAGCTTTCTCAAAAGAAGATGGTTCACTATCATTGCAAATACTACTTAACAAAGCCTGACTATTAGGAGTTATTGATTCAGGGACTATGTGGTGATGATTAGAAAACAAAGTGTTAAGAGAGAATGAGTGCTTATCAGGATTGCTATCATTATGTACATAGTCTTTTAGATAGGTAGGATTTTGTTCCCTTTGTGATCTTCTTAAAGTTTCAGAAGAGTGATGTACTGGAGGAGAGCTAATAGAGAGAGATGAGCATGGAGGAGAAGGTGCAGAAGTATCAAGAGGGAAAGTTGGAAAATGAGGTACAGAAGGTGAAGAGGGAGATGAAGATACATGATCGACAGGATAAGATGATCTTATATATGAAGAGTTAGGTGATGAGTCATTAGTGGACACACTGGTGACACTATCATTACTAGCAATCACAAGTTAATCAGAAGAGACAGTATCAAAGAATATAGGGAACAACACAGACACAGACTTAGAGCAGATGTCAAATGGAAATATAAACTCATGGAACATTATGTCTCTGGTAATGTGAATTCTCCTTGTTGACAAATCCAGAACTTTGTAGCCTTTCACCTCCAAAAGGGTGGCCCAAAAAGACATGTGGAACTGTTCTTGGCTCAAATTTATTTATGTGAATCTTAGGTGTTGTAGGAAAACATAAACAACCAAAGCTTCTTATCTATGTATAGTCTGGTTTCTTACCATATAGGACTTCAAAGGGAGACTTGTTTTTGAGATATGTAGTAGGTAACATGTTTATAATGTGGGTATCCGTTAGAACACATTCCCCCTAATACTTTAAGGGTAGTTTAGACTAAAAAAGTAGGGGCCTGGCTATTCAAGAAGATGTGTGTGTTTCCTCTCCACCACTCCATTTTGTTGTGGTGTATAAGGGTAAGTTCTTTGGTGAACAATTCCTTTTGACTGAAAGAAAACAGTTGCTTAAAGATTTTTAAATTCCAATCTATTGTCAGATCTAATGAACTCGATATTGGTTTTGAAATGGTTTTCAACTAAGGAGACGAAGGCCTTGATTGCTTATAGTACATTGCTTTTGCATGCCAGCAACTAAGTCCAAGTATTTCTACTATAGTCATCTACCATGGTGATGAAGTATCTATATTTGTCATATGTGTGTTCATGATAAGGTCCCCACAAGTCTACATAGAGTAATTCAAAAAATTTGGAAGAGGTACTGACTCTTTGGGGAAAGGGCAGTCTGGTTTGTCTGGCCATGGGGAAGATTGTAAATATAAAAGGTTGTTTGGAGGAGAATTCAGTAGTGGAGATACCTTTTATCTTTACAAATGGCACATGTCCAAGTCTATTGTACCATAAAAGGTTCACATTATTGTCATTAGAAACACAAAAATTAGAACCAGGACAAGAAACATCAACATTCAAAGATGAAGTATTAACAGTTGAAAGGGAAAGGTTCTGCATTTGATTCAAAGGTGACTTATTTACAAGTAATGACATTGCAGATTATTCAAAAAGGAACTATTTACATCACTGCAGTGAGAGAATTGTTGTTTCTCAAATACTTGAAGAAAAACAGGTACAAGTCATCTCT
The DNA here is from genome assembly GCA_000715115.1 of Nicotiana otophora. NCBI lineage: Eukaryota > Viridiplantae > Streptophyta > Magnoliopsida > Solanales > Solanaceae > Nicotiana > Nicotiana otophora. The sequence goes on along the minus strand of AWOL01S0055037.1, from coordinate 7,550 downwards.
TACACTACCTCTCCAGAAGCCTCTTCACTAAAGGGGCCTGCAGAAGACAAGTATCATCAGTAAAGGATGCCATGCCTTTAAGATGTTTGGTTAACCAATAGACTGACACAAGATTGAATTTGAAAGAGGGAACTAAAAGAACTTTATACAAGACTATTTTTGATGTGATAACAACATCACCAATCTTAGATACTTTGATTTTGTAGCCATTAGGCAGGACTGCTAGGAGAGGGTAAGGTAAGATCTTGATGTTAGACAGTAAGGATCTATTAAAAGTCATATAATTGAAAGCCCCTGAATCTAGTATCCATGTATCAATTTTGGATTCAAAGCATTTGCATGAAAGTTTGCCAAAATCAATGGAGGAAGTACATACTATCCTACCTACAAAGTTAACAGCATTGGCATTAGAGGATTTGAAACTTCCTAGGGATCTCCCAGCATCTCCATTTCCCCCATGAAACTGTTGAAGTAGGCTCACAAGTTGTCCATACTGTTCTTCAGTCAAGTTCACATTCCTTACATCATCTTAGGCTTTGTTTTCATTTTCCTTAGTGATCAAAGCTTCATTAGAGGCTCCTTGTACACTTGCAACTACTCTTTTGCCTTTATTGTATCTAGAGTTTTGGCCATGATTCTGGCCATTTGGGAAATGCCTGGGAGTGAGGTTTTGGCCAGAATTCTGACTATTCTGTGGGTAAACATGTAACTTGTAACATCTCTCCTTACTATACTCTGGCTTCTTGTAGAAATCACATATGCGTCGAGCTTTAGGAATGCTATTGTAATTGTTATTTGCCGGGAAACTTGTCTTGAATGAACCCTGTCCTGATGCATTCACATTCAGTGAGGTTGACTCAATGGACAATTGGTTGGTTGGCCTAGTCTCTCTTTGTTTCTCATCATGAACTAGGAGTGAAAGGCAGTTGAATCGAGCATAGCTCCGGGATTGTCAGATAGATGAAGATACAGAGGATCACTTGGAACAATCCATGTGCTTGGCGCAGTAACAGTGGCAGTAGTTTCCACTCCAGACAAATTCTCTTTGTCGGCAACAACCATGATTGAGTGAAATTAATGAATAAAAATAAAGAAATTTCGAAATCTAACATATAAATAAAAAAAAACCAAAATTAGGGCAAAGTTCGAAATCTAACAGAATCGACCATACTTGCAATGGTTGTAATATGAAGCTTCTAGAACTCAGCGTGAGAAGGGAAGAAGAGAGAGTGAAATTGGTGAAATGAATCTTAAGCTTTCATTGATATCAGTACACAGTATATACACACGCGCTGCCAGTTGGCACTAAAATTATTACACTAACTACTAACTAACCGACATAACCAACTATAAGAGTGCCTAACTAATTATTAAATAATATATCTCAATACTAAATATAGGTTGTCGAGCAAATAATTGCAGTGAAATTGAAGGATTTTCCTTTAGTCAACTAACCAATTTCATATTTTGATGTGATTTTTTTTCTTTTGAACTAACTTTTCGCTATTAATTTATATATTTTTCCCTGTTACTAATTATATAATTCACTTCAAGAAAATCACGTATTACATGGGGATTTTCCTGGGGATTATCAAGGAAAATTCGCAGGAAGTTTCCTGCGGATTTTCCTTCTAAAAATATTCGATTGAAAAATCTTCGTAGGTAATTATTACCTGAGATTTAAAATCCGCATATAAATTACTTGCGGATTGTTTTGTTGGAAATTCTAAAAATTTGCATGAAATTTTGGTAAAAAATTTATAAAAGTTAAGAGTTTCTTTTAGACAAAAAAATTAAAATTACTTGCCATTGTATTTTTTATTAAGAAAACTCCCTACCATTATTATATTTTTTTATTTGGATATGTGCTCCCCACACATACTGATATTGTGACACCAGAACATTATTTTTCTTCTAGTAATTACTAATTAATTAGTATTATTATTCTAACCTCTCCATATTTTATATATTTGTAACTTTCTTAAAGTTAAGAAGCTTACTAACATGGGAGAAGATGTCCTCACTGTTTTCTCTCCCAACTTAGTACTATATTAATGTTTTCCTCTTATTATTTCTTTTTTTTTTCTTTTGGTTTTATTTTGAAAAAGAATACATTAATTAAGGATTTCATAAATTAGATGAAAAATTCTTTTTAGAAGTAAAACCAAGTGAATTAAATTACAATTATATTACTTTTAATTTAATAATATTCTTAGTTATTTTTCCAAAGTTTCATTTATATTCCTATACCACATCAATTTCTTTTTATACAAATAAATATATTAATTAAAAATAATTATTGTACATCATAATTGGTAAGAATTATTTCGTTAATCCTAACATCATATACAAGATAAATTTATTTTAATATGCTAGAAGTTAATGAAGATATAATGTTAGAAAGTAAAATCATATGATCACTTGAAATTAAGTTTCAATACTAACATTTACAAACTAATATCATTTTATACATATGACAATTAAACTTTATCATTTTAAATACATGTGAAAAAATAACATACATAAGATAAAAAGTTAATAAAAATTAGTTATATTTTTATAAATGTAACATAATTTTTCTTTGCTTAAAAATTAAACTTAAATTGTACACTTATGCACAATTTAGAATATGTTCTGACGATACTAACTGAAATGTGCTAGATGTAGTCGTACCTTAGTTGTGTTATATCCTTTTATAACAACCATATTAAATTTTAGTTCTTAAAATAACTAGATTTATGATAATTATTTTGTTATTGAATTTGTTCAAAAAAAGTAATGACTGGCTATATTATACTTAATGGCTTGTAATGTTAAATCCGAATATATATACATCATTAAGTTTATATAGAGTCGGCATTTTAACTATATTTACCTACACAATCGATAAAATATATAATAGATAAAATTAACATAGAAGGATGTGTTTCACATATCAAGTTTTTGTAGCTTTTAGAAAAAATATACTTTTTAAATTAAAAAATAATATTTTCTTAAAATGTTAAATAATATTTATTAAGCATTTATGGAAATTCGAACTTAAATATTGTCACGACCCAGAACTAGCATATCGTGATGGCACCTAACGTGGTGCTAGGCAAGCTGACATTTTAAAACTACCTCCAACGCTGTTAAATGAAATAAGTAACACAGGTTTTAAGCATCAAAACTCTATAAAAGAAAATAATTTCCAACACCGGGGTGTCACTGAGTACATAAGCGTCTATACAATACAAGTCTAGAAATACTTTCTCTGAAAGACTAAAATAAATACATAAAGCTGAAAGATAGGGAAGGAGAGACAAGGTCTGCGAACGCCACGCATCTACCTTGGAATCTCCGAACAATCAAGCTGTGCAAAGAAATCAACACCACCGTATCCGAAAATACCTGGATATACACACGAAGTGCAGGATGTAGCGTGAGTACAACTAACTCATTAAGTAAAAAGACTAAATAATGAACTGAAAGTAGTGAAGAGCTTCACGGATATAGTTCAATTACATAAACTACAACATAGAAAGATAGGCATACTTTCAGATTCGAATATTAAGGCCAAAACAGTTAATCATGTCAAGTTTAATTGAAAGGGAATATAATATCTCTCAAAACTTATAGCGACAATTATATATGCCAGCGGAAGTACAACAGTAATGAAATCAAGTGCAAAATCTCAAAGCAGCTGTCACTTAGTCCTCCCATGCACTCCGACATCATAGTCACTCATTCCTCCCAATCTCTCATTCCTCTCAATCGCTCGGCCTCAGCACTCGACACTTACACTCGGTAGGTACCTGCGCTCACTGGGGTGTGTACAGACTCTGGAGAGGCTCCTTCAGCCCAAGCGCTATAACAAGAAAATCATGGCATAAATAAATAAAATATGTTGCGGCGTGCAGCCTGATCCCATAAATATCCTCACAATCAAGCCCTCGGCCTCACTCAGTCATAAACCTCTCCAGTCTCTCGGGCTCTCAATAATGATGATAATCAGCCCAAACAATAATGATATAATTTATCAATAATGAACAATAGAGATTGACATATAATATGTAAGTAAAACTGTGATTTAGTAAAAAATAATAATTTAGGAGATAATTCAACATGTACACGACCTATGTGGGTCCCTACAGTGCCAACACATAGTCTAAACATGATTTCTAATATGATTTACAGTTTAATTTCTTCAACACATGGAGAATATATGGATAACAACAGATTATTCAACTACACAGTTCCTAGAAATTGACCAAGTCATAATTCCTACGGTGCACACCCACATGCCCGTCACCTAGCATGTGCGTCACCACAAAACCAATCACATGACACATAATACGGGGTTTTATACTCTCAGGACTATATTTAGAACTGTTACTTACCTCAAGCCATGCAAATCCCTACTCCAACGCACCCTTGCCTCGCGAACTGGCCTCTAAATGCCTCGAATCTAGCCACAAACAGTTTGATACAATCAACACGGGCTAAAGGAATCATATCCATAAGAAAATACTAAGTTATTAATCAAAAGTCAAAATCCGACTCAAAATGATGGCCCACCGGGCTAACGTCTCGAAATTCGATAAAAGTAGCAAAACCCGAAAGCCCATCCAACCACGAGTCCAACCATACAAAATTTACCAAAATCCGACAGCAAATCGCCACCAAAAATCCCAAATCAAACTCTCCAAATCCCTAGCCTCAAATTCCCAAATTTCACCTTAAATAGACACAAACTAGGTGAAAAATTCAATGGGGAAACAAGATTATTGATTGAAAATGAACACAAGTGACTTACCTCAAGAAATCCTCCGAAAATCCTCTCAAAACTCACCTAGTCCCGAGTTTGAAATGTTCAAAATGAAGAAAAATCGTGAACTCTTGAATTTAAATGTTCTGCCCAGCCTTTTCGCTTCTGCGGTTCATTTAGCCACTTCTACGGCACCGGTTTTGTGGTCAACCATTCGCATCTGCGGAAGTCACTAATGCCGACCAACCGCTTCTATGGTTGCAAATCCCACTTCTGCGGACCAGCCTCCCAAGCTCTCTTCCGCTTCTGCGATCCTCCACGCACAGGTGGGAGTCCGTACCTATGGAATTCTTTTCGCATTTGCGATACACCCAAGGCCATACCAAATCTTGCTTCTATGCCACTCCATCCGCACCTGCGGCATTGCACATGTGGCCAACCCCTCGCAGGTGCGATCACACCAGAGAACTCCCACCTTCAGCAATGGACTAAGTCCCATTTAATCCGTTAATAATCCGAAATCAACCCGAGGCCCTCGAGACCTCAACCAAATATACGATCAAGTCCTAAAATATGATACGAACTTAGTCGAGCCCTCAAATCATCTCAAATAACATCAAAAATACGAATCACGCCCCAATTCATGCCTATTAAAACTAAGGAAATTTCAACTTCTACAAACGATGCCGAAACCTATCAAATCACGCCCGATTGACTCCAAATTTTTGCACACAAGTCAAAAATGATACCACGAACCTACTCCAACTCCCCAAACCCCAATCCGATCCCGGTAACCACAAAGTCCACTCTCGGTCAAACTTTCAAATTTCTAACTTTTGCCATTTCAAGCCTAATTCAACTATAGACCTCCAAATCATAATCCGGATACGCTCCTAAGTTCAAAATCACCCAACGGAGCTAACAAAACTATTAAAACTCCATTCTGGAGTTGTTTGCACACAAGCCAACATCCAGTCAACCTATCCAACTTAAGCTTTCAACCTTGAGACTAAGTGACTCAATTCATTTTGAAACCCCCCCCCCCCCCCCCCCCCCTCCCCGGACCCAAACCTACTACCCCGGAAAGTCATGTAGTAACATTAAAACATAAAATGAGCATTAAATGGTGGAACGGGGCTACAACTCTCAAAATGACCGGTCGAGTCCTTACATCATCCCCCTCTTAAATAAACGTTCGTCCTAGAACGGGTCTAGAAATGTTACAACCCAAATTCGCGTACCTTAGATCACACTGTAAGTTAGTCAACGTAAATCCGAGAAGATATTATATTTGAAATGATAAGAAGTTAATCCTATTAGTCTTAAACGATACAAGGGGGTATAAGAGTGGTTAACAAGTATTAGAAGTTAAACGAATCAAGGATGTTGTAACCCGTATTTTCGGATAAAACTAGAGGTGCTTAATTATCCCAAGAGGTCATGTTTTAATGTATTTGAATAGTATAATATCCATATCATAAGTCTTGAAGTCAAGCAAGTTATGAAACAAAAGTCGACAAAGGTTGTAGCAACTTACATTTATAATTTTACTTTACCTTTAGGTCAAATTTTACTATGTTTCTATCCTAATGTACTTGGAATTACGGGGTGATCTACCCACAAAATTGAAGATCTATGAGTCTAATTTTCAATGCATTAAACCGTTCATCTATACGATCTCGGAATAGAGATATATTTGCATTTTCGCGAGACTGCGACAAGCAGCTCTCTATGGGGCCCACATAGGCGGTTTAAGACATATGGATATATATAAGATGCCTAAACCCCGTTTTAAGTCATTATATTTCAGTATATTCAGACCTTAGAACCCTAAAAATACTCTCTCAAGGTTCTCTCATGATCCAAGACCCAAACAAAGGGCAAACAACACAAATCAAGTGTCGGGAATCCCGTGGCGCTAGTAAGTTTCTTGTTCTTCTTGTTGTTGCTGATTTTTGTGTTGTTCCAGCTCGTGTGGGAGGTTGTTTTAAGTGTTTTATATTCTGTAAATACTCCCTCAAGTTTTTAATATCAACCCTAGGTGATTTCAAGTCTTCTAAAGTAATTCTAGTGCTGAAAAACCCAAATTGATTGCTAGTTTCGCTTCCTTGTTCTTGTGGCATCATTGGAGGGATATTTCGTGGACAATTAAGGCCAAATTAGAGTTTTTCTTTCTGTTTAAAGGTAATTAACCTATTACTCTACATGTATTTAAGATTATCCAAGTTGCGGCTAAGTCGTTGAAGCTAGAACTTGTGAAATATATATCTAAAGGCTTGGTAGTAATGTTGTTGGTTGGTGGACTATTTGGGGAGGCTCAATATGATTATTGTTGATGTTGTTTGGGCTGTTTGGTGATTGTTTTGACTTGTGGGAATTCATAAAAATAGGGTAGGTGGTGTCTGTTTCATTGTAAAATAGGTTGTGGTTGATACATACTAGTTACGACGCTTAAACGATAACGATAGTGTCATGTCTCTTATTGTAGACTAAGGAGTCGTGACATTTGTATATTTTGAGGTTGGGCATTATATACAAGGTATGTGAGGCTATCCCCTTCTTTTGCACGACTCCGATTGTACATAATGTAATGAATGAGCTTCCAAAGATACTCTACTCTTAGAAGCTAGCAGTACTTACATTGTTGCCCTTCTTATGGAACGATTGATGTTACTTCTCTTATTCTTATATTATCAATGTTGTTGGTGCTTCTTGATTCTTATAAGATGCCTAAACCCCATTTTAAGTCATTATATTTCAGTATATTCAGACCTTAGAACCCTAAAAATACTCTCTCAAGGTT
>AWOL01S0055034.1:25951-58006 GCA_000715115.1 Nicotiana otophora | reverse complement strand
CACCCCCGAATAAAAGTAAGCATTGTCCCCAGTGCTTAGCAAAATAAGAGTAAAAGAGGAGAGGGTGAAGAAAACTCCCTAAGGATCCTTAGACATCTCAGTGTCCCCAGCAATGTAATCTCCCTCAGGGTTAGCCAACTGAATCTCATCATCATCAAATCTAGGCGTGGTTGGGTTGTCGAACATCACATGCACTGCCTCAACAGTGTCGGCAGCAAGGTCTAGCTCGTCAGACTGGACAGCTAGTACTACCGGTGCATATGGTGCTGAAGGATCTGGGGCGGACTGGTGCAGGTCAAGCAGCATATCAAAAGGAAGATCTCCAACTGTAGCAAGTCAAGTTACCTCCCGCCGGAGCTTGTCCACCGATTTCTTGCTGACCTGGGACTTCCTCATCTTCTTTACTTCCTTTTCCAGCTCCTCAATAACTGACCCGTGTCGTACCAACGTGTCTATGATCGTCTTATGGTTATCCAAAATCTTCTTCAGTGTCTCATCAATGTTAGAAGGAGCCTGCTATGCCTTAGAAGTGGACTGTACTACAACAGTACTAGACAAGTTAGACATCTTAGAAGTAGCTATCTATATCCAGTTGTTGAGACTCGCAAAGCACATCTGGGAATGGTGGGCACGTGGACTAGTTTTAGAGCAACTCTAAGGGCTGTGGTAGGAGCTGGAGATGATGGTGAAGGCATAGCAGTGGCACTGGTAGAAGGCTCAGTAGAGGTGGATGGAAGATCAGCTGCCTCGGAAGCTACCATTGTTGGCTCATCAGACTGGCCTGTGGTGGTAGAAGGCTGGACTTTATTCTTTAGGTTGCTCGCATCCATCAGAGAGTACCAGTCGAATGGCTTCTTCAGCTTTACCTTGGTGTCAAAATCTCTAGGCTCTACGTTTGCATCAGTAAGGTACTATGTGATAGTGTTGGTATAAGGGTAGGCCGAGATATCTTGCCATGCAATCAGTGAAATATTGGCCAACATCATGTCACCCACATTGATTGGGTAACTGGCCATGATGGAAGCCACAAGCATTGCCCGAGGGATAAGAAGGTGAGTCTCATTCTGGCATAGATCCAACCTACTACAAACAAAGGTCTACCACCCTTTTGCCTCAAAGTTCAAAGTACTCCGCTGAATGGGAACCCCAGCGGTAATCCATGGTGGTAGTGGCCCTGGTGGTGCTAGAATCTCAGATAACCAAGGATGGACTTCCTTCTTCAGTGCGCACTTCTCCGGATACTCCTTCGGCTCAATATCCTCGAAGCCCAAATATGCATTTAGCATATGCTGATTAAACCTCACCTTGAGGTTGCGTACTTTGGTCACCTTCATCCCTTTCTTGATATGAGCAACATTGGCATAAAATTCTCGGACGAGGTATTCTTTTGCATCCTCCACTCTCTCAGTGAATCATATCCACCCCTTTCGTGCCCTGAACTGTCTCAATATAGCTGGGTTCTATTTCTCCAAATTCTTCAACAAAAACTGTCGCTCAAGAGTCAGCGACCTCACTGGCCATCACATACGATAACTGGTGAAGGCGGCCAAGATGACAAAATGATCCTCTCAAACCTCTTTCTTCTTTGATCTCTCAAGCCCTATAGTTGTAGCATCTCCTCCTCTGCCATCATCGGGGATTTCATGTGTAACATATGCCTCAAGGACTGATGTAACTGATGGCTCAGAAGCCTGACCAACACTCTCCTATCCCTCGGAGGTGTTGTGAGTTGAAGATAGCTCATCCCTGAGCTGCTATCTCCCATGCGGCCTCAGCTGAGTGGCCATCTGCTCCTCCTGAATTGAGGCTGAGTTGCCCTCTGACACCTCCCTAGACGACACATAGAAGCTAGACTCAGAGAGTTCTGCACCTCTCCCTCTGTCGGCTGCTATTTTATTTCTTATTGTCTTGGGCTGGCCAAGGGGAAAGGCACTTTTGCCTCGACCCCGAGAAGATTCACCTCTCCCGTTTGAAGTGTCACCTCGTCCTCTTGATCGAACCATTGTCTGTATTAAACAAAGAAGATTTTTAGTTGCATTTCATTGTTCAAACACATACATGAGACATGTAGGAAAGAGAGAAACAATTGGACACCGTAGGGTTGTGAAGGTGAGTCATGCCTACATGAAAAGGGATCTGCGGTCCGCACAATTGGACCTGCGGTCCGCACAATTGGACCTGCAGCCGCATATGGGAACTCGCGGTCCGCACATTTTTGTTATGCGGGCGCAGAAGGGAAGTGCGGTCTGTATATTTGAGATTGCATCCGCACCTATGAGTCCTAAAATTATGAACTACCTGATGACAGAGATGGGCCTAATCGGCGGCCGCAAGAGGCAATCTGCGGTCCACACAATTTGACTTGCGGCCGCAGATTCCTGCCTCACACAAGTTTCTAAAAATCCATATCTGCGGACCGCACAATTCAAGTGCGGCCGCAGAATTCAAACAATTACGAGCAAACAACTTTTTATTCTAAGATTTTTCAATTTCTTGCACAAATAGGCATCGCAACATTGTAAAAGCATGAAGTTTCACTAGCCTAATCCCAGTAGAGCATGTATCAAGTTAACTCAGTTCAGATCTAGATTGAACCCTAATAACAGATGGCCTAAAAAGAACTAGAAATCTACAAATGAAACTAAAACATAAAAAATTAACGTGAAATTGAAGCATGCCAGATAGAGTGAGTGCAATGAGTGACTAATCAATGTAGCTGTAACTGTGGACAGTGGAAATCTCCAAGAAAATTTAGCACGGTAACAGTGTTTTTTTTCAAATTGGGAAAAGGGTAAAATGATGTCTGCTGTTCTATTTATACCAGAAATTTTGAGAAGGGAGAAGAGCGAGTGCGACCGCATATTTTCATGTGGGGTTCGCACCCTACCACCTGGGTGAATATTCTCAGAACCTAACAGATTTTACGTGCGGTCGTAGATCGCCCTTCGCACCGACAAGCTTAAACTTCAGACAGTTGGTATTTTTAATGTTTTAACTGTGCGGTCTACAAGAGAAATGTGTGGCCGCAATGTTCATCTGCTATAGCACATAAAAATGTGTCGTCCGTACAAATAAAGTGTCGTCCACAATTCTTGTAAGTCACACTCATTCCTGTAGCACACTTCAAATCAAGTTAGAACACAAATAACACAACTATAAAAGAAAAAGGAAAAGAAACATGGGTTGCTTTCCAAGAAGCGCCTGATTTAACATTGCGACACAACGCAGAAAATCCTTAAATGAAGTGGTGCTTCACCAGGTGACCATTGGCTCGGAATACTTTATTATTTTTGTTCTTCAAGCCTAATACACCAAAAGGTGTCACACCCACAATTTCAAAAAGACCACTCCACTTGGATTTTAGCTTCCCGGGAAACATCTTCAACCATGAGTTAAACAACAATACAAGATCGCCCACCTTGAACTCTTTGTTCCAAATGTATTTCTCATGTAGATATTTCATCTTTTCTTTGTGCAAGGACGTATTCGCATAATCATGGTACCAGAACTCTTCCAATTCATTCAAATATGCAACCCTCAAGTTAGCGGCTACATCCCAATCAAGATTCAACTTCTTTAGAGCCCACATTCCCTTGTGCTCTAGTTCCACCGAAAGATAACAAGCTTTTCCGTACACCAACCGGTATGTCGACATTCTGATAGGTATTTTGTAAACTGTCCGATAAGCTCATAATGCATCATCAAGCTTCCTGTACCAATCTGTCTGATTAGCATTCACTATTTTGGAAAATATACTCTTTATCTCCCGGTTGGAGACTTCCACTTTCCCACTAGCTTGTGGGTGATAGGGAGTCGTGACTTTGTGAGTAACACCATACTTGCTAAGTAAAGTGTCAAAAGCTTTGTTACAAAAATGTGCCCCCCATCGCTTATAATTGCACGTGGAGTATTAAACCTTGTGAAAATATTCTTCTTCAAGAAAGCTACCACACTTCTCGCCTCATTGTTGGGTAAAGCAACGGCCTCAACCCGTTTGGATACGTAATCCATCGCAACCAAGATGTAGGTGTTTCCACAAGAGCTCATAAAGGGGCCCATGAAGTCAATACCCCACACATCGAAAATATCAATCTCCAAAATGGTTGTGAAAGGCATTTCATTTTTCTTTGAGATTCCACCAGCCCGTTGACATTTATCGCATCTTTTTACTAACTCACTTGCATCCTTAAAAAGAGTGGGCCAATAGAAACCGCAACTAAGCACTTTGGTCGTCGTTCTTGCTCCACCATGATGACCACCATATGGTGAAGAAAGATAAGCCCCAAGAATTTCACCTTGCTATTCTTCCGGTACACATATTCTAATCACCCCATCCGTTCAAATCCAGAAAAGGTATGGTTCATCCCAATAATAGTCTTGACAATCTTGTTTGAGCTTCTTCCTTTGGCTTGAAGAGAACTCATCCGAAATGATTTCACACACAAGAAAATTTGCTAAATCCGCAAATCATGGAACCTCTTCATTGAAATTTCCAAGAGTTGCTCATCGAGGAATGGTTCATTGATCTCAAGGCCATCATGCGGCCTCCACTCCTCCTCCAAACGAGACAAGTGGTCTGCCACTTGGTTTTCACTACCTTTTCTAAATTGGATGTCAATATCAAATTCTTATAACAAGAGAACCTATCTCATCAATAGCTTCGGAGTACTTTTTTCTCATAAGATAATGAAGCGTCGCATGATCCGTATGGACAGTAACTTTTCCACCCATCAAGTGCGGGCAGAATTCTCTATTGCAAACACAATAGCAAGAGCTCTTTCTCTATAACGATATAGTTGAATTGGGCACTATTCATGGTCTTACTATCATAGTAGACCTGATAAAAAATCTTGTTGATGTGTTTCCCCAAAACAACCTCAACCGCTACGCCACTTGCATCACACATGAGTTCAAAAGACACACTCTAATTTAGAGCGGTGATGATGGGAGTAGTTGTTAACTTGAGCTTTAACAATTCAAAATATCTCATGCAATCATCATTGAAATTAAACTTAGCATCCTTCTCAAGAAGCTTGCATAACGGGTTCACCACCTTAGAGAAATCTTTAATGAAATGCCGGTAAAAACCCGTATGGCCTAAGAAACTCCGCACACCCTTCACCGAAGTAGGGGTGGAAGATTAGAAATCACCTCAATCTTTGCCTTGTCAACTTCAATTCCATTTCTTGAGATTTTGTGGCCAAGGACAATATCTTCCTCAACTATGAAATGACGTTTCTCCCAATTGAGCACCAAATTTATTTTTTCACATCTAGCCAACACTTTATCCAAATTTGCAAGACAATCATCAAAAGAATCTCCAACCACCGAGAAGTAATCCATGAAAACTTCAAGGTAGTCCTCCACTATGTCTGTTAAAATAGCCATCTTAAACCTTTGAAAAGTCGCCGGTGCATTGCACAAACCAAATGGCATCCGCTTGAAAGCAAAAGTACCATAGGGACATGTAAAGATTATTTTTTCTTGATCTTTCGGAGCAATGAGAATTTGGTTGTAACCCGAGTACCCATCAAGAAAGCATTTGAAAGTACGGCCGGCCAATCCATCGAACATTTGATCTAAGAAAGGAAGTGGAAAGTGATCCTTCCTTATGACTTTGTTGAGCTTGCGATAGTTCATACACACCCTCCAACCGGTCACCGTTCTAGTAGGAATCGGCTCATTCTTGTCATTGGTGACCACCGTCATGCCCCCTTCTTTAGGACATATTGAACCAGAGAAGTCCATGAACTATGAGAGATGGGGTAGACAATACCGTCATCTAACCACTTGATAATCTCCTTCTTGATAACTTCTTGTATAACCTCATTGAGTCTCCTTTGATGTTCAATAGATGGTTTGGCACCATCTTCCAACTTGATCTTATGCATGCAAAATGCGGGGCTTATCCCCCGAATATCCTCCAAGGTCCTCCCAATAGCCTTCTTCCTCTTTTGTAGCACCGCCAATGTGGAATCTACCTACACGTTAGTCAAACAAGAGGAAAGAATAATCAATAAAGTAGAACAAGGACCAAGAAATTCATACCGATGATGTGGAGGCAATGGCTTCAACTCCAAGGTAGGAGGCTCTTCAATAGAAGGCTTTGTAGAAGGAGTTGTCTTATTTTCATGATCCAAGGATAATTTCCGGGGTGCATAGTTGTACGACCCCATTCCTTGCAAAGAGTTCACACATTCCATGAATCCATCCATCTCATCATCATCAAAGTTGAGCAAGACGGCCTCCAACATATCACCAACATTGATTGTAGCACTTGTTTCAACAACAATAACATCGGTCACTAAGTCCACAAAAGAACTCACCTCATTGCTATTTGGTTGCCGCAAGGACTTACACACATGGAATACCACCTTTTCATCACCAACCCGAAAAGTGAGTTCTCTAGCTTCAACATCACAAAGAGCCTTACTCGTAGCAAGGAAAGGTCTCCCAAGAATAATCGGCACTTCATAATTAACCTCACAATCTAGAATGACAAAATTGGCCGGGAGAATGAATTTATCAATACGAACTAAAATATCTTCAATCACACCCAAAGGCCTCTTCATGGTACGATCGTTCATTTGTAATCTCATAGAGGCGGGTCTTGGTTGCCCAATTTCCAAAGTCTTGCAAACCGAATAAGGCATCAAATTGATACTTTCCCCAAGATCATAAAGAGCTTTAGCAAACTTGACACTTCCAATTGTACAAGGAATCGTGAAAGAATCGGGATCCTCCAACTTAGGAGACATTCAATGCACAATTGCACTCATTTGATGAGTGTCTTTGATGGTCTCAAAATTCATTGACCGCTTCTTTATCACAAGATCCTTCATAAACTTTGCATAACCGGGCATTTATTCTAAAGCTTCAAATAATGACACATTGCTTGAGAGACTCTTCATTATTTAAATGAACTTCTTGAATTGATTCTCACCATTTTGCTTTGCAAGTCTTTGAGGGTATGGAGGTGGAGGCTTAGGAAATGATGCCTTAGCTCTTTGTACTACCGGCTCCGGTATGTCAATAATGAGTTCCCTAGATGGGTTCACCTCTTCTTGAGTCTCTTCCACACTATCATCAATATCAATTCGAACTTCATCATTAGGTTGCACTACATTATTCGGGATCTCTTCTTCTTGCATCACTTGATCATCATCAACAAGTTGCCTTCCACTTGAGGTGGGTGCATTCTCGCATCTTTCACTTCTTGTGATAACAACCATGGCATGCCCCGTGTTTTTACCACCCTTTAGTTTTACCACCGTGTCACTTGGTAGTTCCCCCTAGGATGAGAATTTAAAGCTTGAGAGATTTGCCCTATTTGAACTTCGAAGTTGCGGATTGATGTGTTGTGTGAGGCAAGTTGGGCATCTGAATCGGCATTCTTTTCCATCATTTGCTTGAACATATTTTCAATACTCCCCATCTCATTGTTTGAAGAACTCGAAAAATGGGAAGGATAAGAAAGTGGGTTGCTTGGGTGTTGGTACACTGGGGGTCTTTGAAAACCCAACGCCCGGTTGCCTTGATTGTTGCTCCATCCGCCTTGATTGTTACCTCCCCAATTTTCTTTGTTGTTTCCATTCAAATTTCCTTAATTGATTGTTATACCAAATCCCTTGATTGTTGCCTCCTCTCCAATTTCCTTAATTGTTATAATTCCAATTGCATTGATTGTTTTGTGGTCGCCATTGTTGTTGGCTTGGGCCTTGGAAGTTGTTTCTTTGCCCTTGAAAATTATTCACATATTGCACTTTCTCTTCTTGTTAATTATAGGAATCATCTTTCTCAAAACTACCATCTTTTTGCACATAGTTCTCCACTCAATTTTTCACTTGTGGACCCTTGGGCCTCATCTTGTTCATCATCATGTTCACTCATTCCATAGTATTGACTTGCTTAGGTGTTTGCACTTGATTTAGTTAGGCCTTTTCTATTGGAGTCATGATAGTTGTCAATTTGGCAATGGCTTGCCCATAGTCTTGCAATTCTTTATGAAGGAGGATCATATTCGAGTCACCTTGTGAAACATTGATCCGAGATTGCCAAGCCGACGACGTGTCCACCATCTCATCTAAAATATCACATGCCTCCGCATAAGGCGTAGTCATAAAGTTCTCACCAGCTAGTTGATTCACGACACATTGGTTGGTCGTGTTAATCCCACGATAGAAGGTTTGTTGGATCATGTTTTCCGTCATATTGTTGTTGGGACATTCCTTGACCATAGTTCTATAGCGCTCCCATATCTCGTGCAGTGGTTCATTCGGCTCTTGATTGAATGCCAAGATCTCATCTCGAAGTGTAGCCATGTGTACGGGAGAGAAAAACTTAATGAACTTTTCCGCTAACTCATCCCAAGTGTGAATTGAATGGTTCGGCAATCGTTCCAAATAATCCAAAGCTTTTTCCCGTAGAGAGAAGGTAAAAAGCCTTAGCCTCAATGCATCTCCGGAGATATTTGTTTGCTTGCTCCCCTAACAAGTATCCACAAATCCCTTCAAATGTTTATAAGCATTTTGTGTTGGGGCACCGGTGAAGAAACCCCATTGCTCAAGCAAAGTGAGCATCAAATTGGAGATTTAGAAGTTGCCCGCCCTAATACGGGGAAAGACTATTGCACAAGTATAACCTTCGTTAGGCAATATCTAGTGTGGAGCCGCTCCTAGAGGTAGGGGTGGAACTGGCATATTGTCATGAGGTACCCAGCCTCTCCGATTGGCTTGTGGCTCATGAGGTACCTCCTCTACTTGCTCCTCATCCGCATCCAAATCCCCCAAAGGCAAATTTTCGAGCTCATTGTTCGCCATGGTTGTACATAAGATTTCTCACACAAGTTAGTAACACGGAAGGATAATAAGATATTCCAAAAACAAACCCAAACATATAGCTAACAGTGTTTTAGCTCCCCGGCAACGACGCCAAAAATTGATCCACATCCAATCCGCACTCAATAGTGAGTGAAAATAATCGTTGGAAGAATAGTACCCAACAAGAGTCGGGGTCAATTTACACAGTGAGTTACTATGGGTGTTAGGAGTATACACTTGACGAAAGCGAATGGAATAACTAAATTGCACTTCCTACAAAAGGTTTTGATTTCTAATTCTAATTTTACTCTAGCAATTATAAGCTAAGAAAAAAAACTAGAAGCGAATGATTGTTTTTGGTGTTATTCCAAATAGTTAAAAAGCCTAGGGATATGACTGTAACCTAGGTATTCACCTAATGGGTTAAATACATTAACATTTATTTTGTTGATTGGGGTGTATTATAGCTCTCAACTCTATGTTACGCCCTCAATACCTTTCGGTCAAAGAGTGATTTTGCCTAATTTGACTTTCTCAAGCCCAAATGGGTATCAAACTAATTAGTTGATATGAGCTCAAGTCAGGTTCTCACTATCTCTAGTTTGAACCCATTAATTAGGCTAATCAAACTCTCAATTAGCCCAATTCCTTGTTAGCCAAGTTATCCTAGACTAGGTCCATCTTTCTCAAGTAGAGACCAAGTCAAAAAGGCATGACTCAATGTTTGCAACCATTAATTCTAAAATTGAAGCACAAACTAAGCTGAATAATCAACACCCAATCATAAACAAGCATTAAATTAATTACCTATAAGATTTAAACACTAGGGCCCTAGTAAGAATCTAGCTACTCATAGTGAGAAATAAATAAAACAAAGAAGAGATGAAATTAAACTCATAATCTAAGATTAAAATGACAAAATATGATGTTTGAGACCTAAAATAATCACAAACTTCCTAAAATGGCAAAATATAACCGTTACAGCAGCTCAAACTTCGAAACTTGACCTAAAATGTGAATCTCGTCTATTTGTTGTGGCCCAAATTTTGCTGACAAAAATGCCCCTGAGGAGAATGACGAAATCGAGTTGGTGTATTGAAAGAAGTTCAGGGAAACTCTGTCAAAAGGAGCAATAATATGGTACTACAACCTGCCCCCGAATTCCATTGATTCGTTCGCTAAGCTCGCGGATGCTTTTGTAAAGGCTCGTGCCGGGGCCATTAAGGTCGAGACCAGAAAATCGAATCTTTTCAAGGTTAAGCAGAGGGACAACAAGATGCTCATGGAGTTCTTCTCAAGATTTCAAATAAAACTGATGGACTTACCACCGATTGTGGACAATTGGGCCGTTCAGGCATTCACTCAAGGACTTCATCCCTGAAGCTTCTTGGCTTCATAGTAACTGAAACAAAACTTAGTAAAGTACCCGGCGGTAACTTGGGCCGATGTCCACAACAGGTAACAGTCAAAAAACAGAGTCGAGGATGACCAACTCGGAGCCCCTTCCGGGTCCGTTTATCCCATCAGAATCGACGACAGGCCAAAGAGAGTTGTCAATCATGAATCAATGCCGGTCCGAGATTGGTACCAACCATACGGAACAGATCAAAGTGGACACAAGTCTGGGCATAACTCTACAAGGAACGAAATAAAAAGTGAGTGAGGGACTAATAACCGAGAACTGATGAGCAAAAATGATTTCGATAGGCCATTCGGGGCAAGGGAAGCTCTGAGATTATCAGAGTATAACTTCAACGTTGATGCGACTAGCATTGTATCCGCCATCGAACGTATCAAGAAAACCAAGTAGCCTCGACCATTGCAGTCTGATCCTACCCAGAGAGATCCTAACCTGATATGTAAGTATCATGGCACTCATGGCCATAGGACCGATGACTGCCCACAATTGAGAGAAGAAGTTGCCTGGTTATTTAGAAACAGGAACACCGGCAAACAGACTGAACAAGAGGAACCTTAATACATCATCAACATGATCATCGGGGGGGGGGGGGGGGATCGATGTCCCTCAAGGACCAATGATAAAATGCACTAAAGTGTCAATCACAAGGGATAAATGCACCTGAGATTATATCCTGAAAGGAACCATTTCGTTCAGTGATGAGGATGCAGAGGGCATCGTACAACCTCATAATGATGCACTGGTAATTTCAGTACTTATCAATAAATCTCGAGTTAAACATGTGTTGATTGATCCAGGTAGCTCGGCTAACATCGTCAGATCAAGGGTCATAGAGCAGTTGGGGTTACAAGATCAAATAGTGGCAGCAGTCCGGGTGTTGAACGGGTTTAACATGGCATGTGAAACCACTAAAGGGGAGATAACTCTACCCATGAACACCGCTGGGACCATCCAGGAAACACAGTTCTATGTGATCGAAGGGGACATTAGATATAACGCTCTATTCGGGAGACCATGGGTTCATAACATGATGGCAGTACCTTCGACCTTACACCAGGTGTTAAAATTCCCTACTCCGGGAGAAATCAAGATGGCATACGGAGAACAGTCAGTTGCAAAGGAGATGTTCGCAGTCAATGAAGTACTCCCGGTGCCCGCCGTCCCAACATTAAGGAACACAAAACCGATCAAAAGGCCAAAGTAAAATAGCAACCACCGATGCCGGTCCTAGTCGGACCGTAGGAATGAGGAGCTGACAAGGAAGACGATTATGGAATTTCGAGATCCTTCATAGCTCCTGATGCTACCGATGCCACTAAATCAATGGTCGAAGAGTTGGATCAAGTCATATTGATCGAATACCTGTCCGATCGGAAGGTATACCTGGGCACGGGGTTACCTCCCGAGCTCAAGAAAAAACTCATTGAATTCCTTATAGCTAACACAAATTGTTTCGCTTGGTCCCATCTTGACATGACAGGGATCCCGCCAGAGGTAACCACTCATAAGTTGAGTTTGGACCCAAAATTTCATCCGGTTAAGCAGAAAAGGAGGCCGCAATCCGAAGTCAAGCACACCTTCATTCGGGAATTTAAGTAAACTCCTTAAAATAGGATCCATTCAGGAATTTAAGTACCTGGACTGGTTAGCCAATGTAGTGGTAGTACATAACAAAGGAAATAAGCTAAGAATATGTGTAGATTATAAGGATATAAATAAGGCATGTCCTAAGGATTCTTTTCCTTTGCCTAACATCGATCGAATGATCAACGCGATGACCGGACACGAGATACTCAGTTTTCTTAATGCCTATTCCATGTAAAACCAAATTCGGATGGACCCGGGCGATCAGGAAAAAACTTCATTTATCACTAAATTCGGCACTTATTGTTATAACGTAATGCCATCCAGATTAAAGAACGTTGGTGCCACTTATCAACGCCTGCTAAACTGAATGTTCGAAGAATAGATAGGAAAACCAATGGAAGTTTACATTGACAATATGTTAGTTAAGTCCCTACGAGCAGAGGACCATTTGAAACATTTGCAGGAAACCTTAGACATATTGAAAAAATACAATATGAAGTTGAATCCAAAGAAGTGTGCATATGGGGTCGGATAGGGAAGGTTCTTCGGATTCATGGTATCCAATCGGTAGATCAAGATTAATCCCGACAAGATCAAGGCCATAGAAGACATCACCCTGGTGGACAGTGTTAAGGCCGTTTAGAGGCTGACTGAGCGTATAGCTCCCCTGGGCCGGTTAATATCAAGGTTCTCGGACAAAAGCCATCGGTTCTTCTCACTGTTGAAAAAAAAATAATAACTTTTCCTGGACCCCGGAATGCCAACATGCTTTGGAAGAACTCAAATGATACCTCTCGAGTCCGTCCCTGCTCCACACTCTGAAGGCGGATGAGCAACTATACCTCTACTTGGCAGGTCCGAGGTGGCGGTAAGTGGAGTTTTAGTCCGGGAAGAGGAAGGTACGCAATTTCCTGTTTACAATGTCAGTAGAACTCTGGGCGAGGCTTAAACAAAATATCCTCACTTGGAAAAATTGGCGCCCGCTTTGCTAAGTGCCTACAGGAAACTAACATCGTACTTTCAATGTCATCTCATATGTGTCGTAACCTCTTACCCACTAAGGAACATCATGCACGAGCCAAATCTCTCGGGGCAATTGGCCAAATGGGCCATCGAAATCAGTGGGTACGATATCGAGTATCGACCCCGAACTGCCATAAAATCTCAAATTTTGGTCGACTTCGTGGCCGACTTTATGCCAACCTTAGTGTCCGAAGTCGAAAGAGAATTATTGCTAGCCTCAGAAACTACCTCGGGAATTTAGATCCTTTTTACTAACGGCGCCTCAAACGCAAAAGAATTCGGGCTCGGCATCGTGCTGAAGCCTTCTATGGGGAATGTAGTTAGACAGTTTATTAGAACTGTGAAATTGACTAACAACGAGGAAGATTATGAGGCCATGATTGCAGATCTCGAATTAGCTAAAAGCCTTGGGTCCGAGTTGGTTGAAGCTAAGTGTGACTCCCTCCTTGTGGTAAACCAAGTCAATGGGACGTTCGAAGTAAAAGTGAAACTAATGCAAAAGTATTAAGACAAGTTACAGGTAACGCTGCATCAATTCAAGGAGTGGACCCCACAACACGTTCCCCGAGATTAGAACAGCTAGGCCGATGCTCTAGCTAACTTGGGGTCCTCGGTTGATGATAATGAGTTCAGCTCAGGGACAGTAGTACAACTCATGAACTCGGTGACAGAAGAAGGTCACACCGAAGTAAATTCCACGAGTTTAACTTGGGATTGGATGAACAAGTACATAGATTACTTGAAGACTAGGAAATTTCCCTCGGATCCTAAAGAATTGAGAGCTCTACGTACGAAGGCTGCCAGGTTTAGATTTTCCGAAGGGACCGGTTCAGAAGAACGTTCGACGATCTACTAGCCATATGCTTGGGGCCGGGAGATACTGAGTATGCCTTGAGAGAGTTTACGAAGGCACTTACGGGAACTATTTGGGAGCGGAATCTTTGGTAAGAAAATTAATCGGGGCCGGCTACTACTGAATCGATATGGAGAAATACGCGAAGGATTTGATACGTAGATGTGATGGTTGCCAGAGACATGCACTGATGATCCACCAACCGGGAGAGCTACTCTATTCGGTCTTGTCCCTATGGCCATTAATGAAATAGGGAATGGACATCGTCGGTCCCTTGCCATGGGCACCTGGTTAGGCCCAATTCATACTATTCATGACCTATTATATTTCTAAATGGGTCGAAGCTCAAGTGCTCGAGAAAGTCCGAGAAAAATAAGTCATTGACTTCATTTGGGACCACACAATATGCCTATTCGAGATACTGGCCGAGATCGTATGCGGCAATGGGAAATAGTTCGTCGGCATCAAGGCAAATAAGTTCTTCAAAGATCACAAGATTAAAAAAATACTATCAACACCTTACCACCCGAGTGGAAATGGACAAGCAGAATCCACGAACAAGACCATCCTCTAAAACCTGAAAAAGAGGTTGACCGATGCCCGAAGTCCTGGGGGCGTACCATACAACCTCAAAATCTAGTACATGGGCCACCCCGTTCTCACTGGTCTACGGTGACGAAGTGTTAATACCAGTCGAAGTGGGAGAACCGAGCCTCAAGTTCTAATATGCGACTGAAGAGTCGAATGGCGAGGCCATGATCACGAGCCTGGAACTATTGGATGAAAGACTTGAGGCCGCCCTAGTCTGATTGGCCGCCCAGAAACAACGGATAGAAAGATACTACAATCGGAGAGCCAATCTCCGACACTTCAAGATCGGGGACTTGGTGTTGATGAAAGTAACATTACACACCTGAGACCCGAACGAGGGGAAGTTGGGACCAAATTGGGAAGGACTGTATCGAGTTGTCGGAATTGCCGGCAAAGGCTCATACAAACTCGAAGTAGGAAACGGTGTGCAACTACCGAACAACTGGAACGTAACTCACTTAAAGCGGTACTACTACTAAGCCACGATCTCATTTACTCTTTAATAATACTATGAATCAGACTAACACTTGCAAGCAATGACCAAGGGAGAATATGACTATTAGATCTGAAAGCACGCGTTGCACTTTTTTTTCTTTGAACTGATTTTGTCCCAATATGGGTTTTTTAATAAGGGTTTTAACGAGGCAATAGTAAATTGTGCTAACTTAGATTCAAAGGCCGGTATCAAACCGGAGTCAATGGGCGCATCAACAATATCTGAGCCCTCTCAAGCTCGACCTCGAATATTGGGGGCCATCATCATCGGGTTAATATTCTTAGCAACGAAAGAAGGACACTTCGTACTTGAGTAGCTAAGGCTCAGTGGTTAGGATACATTGTAAGGGCCAAACGGTCATAAGAACCATGCCCACATAGCCAACCTTAGCCATGATATTAATTTTAATCATGTACTTTACACATTGAAATGAAAGAAAGTTCTGCCTTGTTATTATACATTTTCATGCCTCTTAAAACCCGAATCCTAAGAGCCCAAGGGCTACCCCTACTCGGGGACTATCATCTAAAAAACGATCGGACGAATTGGGCTACTAAATCCCGGGAGCACCAAACCTATTGGACGGTGCCCCAAAACAAAAGGCTACGGCCACCCAAAAAATGGCTCAGAGATGTCCGAAGCTCGTAATCAAAAGAAAGGCCTTTATAAAAATTTAAAACCTACTAAAAGGTTACCCTCGGAAAAAGAATCGTCTAAAATCACTTAAGCATCTTGAAAAACTTCCGGTCGCACCGAGTTTTTAAAGCCTCGAGCAAACAAGGTTGTATTGAAGTTAGGCTCCGTTCAAACTTCTACAAAAACGGACGCCCTATAACTACATTGGATTCTATGCTAAGACATTAAGAATATTGCAAGAATAGAAATTATTAAAAGATGCTAAAAAGTAAAGACTCGAAATTGCCATAAAGGGAAATTTTTTATATATATTTTGGAATATACTTACAAAGGCCCAACAAAAACGGCCTCAAAATAAAAAAAAATGTACATAAGAAAAAACCCAAAAAGGTACTGAGGCATCTATGCCTGATCTTCACAAGGGCCCGACTCTTCGCCAGAGCCGTCGGATCCTTCCGAACCCTCGAAATCCTCAGAGCCTTCGGCATTTTCGGGCTCATAAAGCTTCTTCACCTCGGTTTTGAATTTTTTGGCTTCTTCGATCTCAGCCGACAAGTCAACCTCGGGCGTGGATTTTCTCGAGGTTCTCTCTTCGGGACAATCACTTCATATATCCGGCCTTTGCCTTCAGGTGGACTTTGGCTGCCTCCGCATCGGCTTTGTATTAGGCCACCATTTCATCGGCATCGGCGGAGGTAGTAGCCAACTTGGACTTCGCTTCCTCGTATTCTCTACCGAGGGCGTCCCTCTCTGCGACAGCCAAGCTCAGTTGTGCTCGGAGATCGTCATTTTGTTGGGACCACTTGTCAGTTTTCTCCTTCTCCACTCGGAGATGGATCTCTATCGATGCCAGCTTCTCCTTGACGGTTTCCTTCTCCAAAGCCAGCATGTCCATTTTTCTTTTCCACCCATCGGCCATATCTTGGACCTCGTTCATCTAGGCTCGAAGTTGGTCGATCGGGTCTATCTTCTGTTGGACCTGTGAGGTTGTGTTGTTAGTCACCATTACTAACTCCTCGTTTTTAGCTTCAAAGAACTTAACCTTTTCAACCAGATTGGCATCTTCCCGTCTCGGGGTCGAAGCTTTCTTCTGAACCCTGTCCAGCTCGGCCTGAAGGTCCTTGATGGAACCATCTTGTTGCTCGCTAAGGAGCTTGTACATATCCTTCTTTCAAGCCTACTCCTTGAACTCGAACTCGAGTTGGTTGATCTCAGAGCGGTACTGTAGAAAGCTCTTATGGTGAAGAACCGAGGCCTGCAGAACAACGAAAATAGTCAGACATATCAAAACCTAAGTGGAATTCAAGAGAGAGTATTAATGCCTTACATGTTTCAGCGTATGCTGCGCCTCATTGAAGAGACATGACGCGCCTACCTCGTTCATCTTTGTCTGGTCCTCCTCGGTCACCAGGTATCAGAGGTAGCTGGCTATGCTCACGGGAGCGGATAGAACCCGAGCATCCTCCGGGACAGTTAGAATAACCGATCTCTTACAACAGGGGTCCACACTCGGAGCGAGAAACTGATTAACCAGTTTTGGTCTCAAACTCGGCCCGCCAGCTTCCGAAGAAATGTCCTTCCTCGGAATCTCAAAGTCACCCAGCCCCAAAAAGTCTTTCAAAGTAGACGTGTCCACACTATCGAAGAATAAATCGAGAGGATCGTCCGTGCCTTGAACTCCCTCACTTAACTTTTCCTTTCCTGCTTGGGCCTCCTCAAGCATGGACTCAATGTATGAAGGCATCTCAAAATGTCTATTACACCAGTCGCCTCCTTCGGAATAGAGGCAGCTTCTCGGGAGGTCTCGACCCCAGTCTTCATTTCGGCCTTCCGATTCGGAGGGAGGAGAACATCATGGCTCTCTTCCTTAGCCGTCTCCTGCTCTCTAGCAAGGGTCGATCTGTGGGCGACAAAGATATCATCTTCTTTGGGCTCATCCCTCAGCCGGTTAGAGCAAATTGGAGTCAGGTACCCGGGACCAGTATTCTCCTTAGGCTTGCTGGCCCGAGTGGCCGACCTCTTTTTTATCTTCACTTCGGACCCCTCCAAGCTCGAGGAATTTGTTTTTCGCTTCTTCTTTTCCTCCGTGACAGCCCCGGACTGTCCCGTAACGGAGGGATCAACGGTTAGGGGCGCATCCTTACCCCCTTTCAGCGGCCTAAGTTCTGTGGTCTTAGGAAAACCTGCGAAGGAAAGAGAAAGGGTCAGGGTTATGCTTGTTCGCGGTGTAACCATTCTAAGAAGAAGCCTTACCATGTGAACGGGCCTCCCACCGGCCCTTCGAAATCTTGCGCCACGAGCGCTCAGAACATGACATCTGCTTGCAGATGTCTTCGATCTGCTTCTTGAGCCGGGGGACCGCATTGGGAACCAGAGCAGCAACTGCACGATCACAAAAATCGATGGTGAGAAAGGGAACAAAGAAAACTCGACACTCAAGGAAAGAGTACACTTACGAGATGCATTCCACTTCTCGGGGAATGGAAGAAACTCGAGAGGGATTAAATCTTCGATCTTTACTCGAATGAAGCGCCCCTGCCAGCCTCGGTCTTGATCCTCGTGGATGCTCGAAGAGGGGGACTTGCTGGCCCGGCGAGTGAACTTGATTAGTCCCCCTCAAAAAATTCGGGGACTGTATAGGTGGAGCAGGTGGTCGAGGGTGAACCGATGAGACTCGATGTTATTCACAAAGTAACGGAGGAGGATCACGATCCTCCAAAGAGACGGGTGGATTTTCCCAAGGCACACCTCGTATCTCTTGCAAAAGTCCAAAATAACTGGGTCTATCGGGCCCAGTGTGAAGGGATAAGTGTAAACACTTAAGTACCCCTTCACGTGAGTGGTGATGTCGTCCTCATGCCCGGGGACTACCACGTCCTTACCTCCCCAGTTACAGTTCTCTCAGACAATGGGAAAGTTATGTTCGATGACAGAGCATATATACCTCGATGCCCCTTCACCCCGGTCTTGTTTGGACGCGGCCTTCTCAACTTTGAAGTTGTCTAAGGTCGAGCAACCCCGAGAATAAAGCTCTTCATGGTGGGCTCTGGGGCTGATTCAGTGGCAACCCCTTCATGAAGGTTCGAAGGAACAAGTTTGAAAGCTGAAGAGAAGAGTATGAAGATTTGAAGGTAGGATAAAGATCTGGGTAAGACCTAAGAACAAATATGAAGATTTCAAGATCAAAGATGAAGATATGAAAGTTTGAAAGAGTTAGTAACAGCTAGAAAATTCGAAGGTGGAAGCTTGGATCGAAAAGTGGAAAAAGAGCAATGGGTAGAAGCTTTTATAGGTGACGTTTCGCATTCGGGGGCGATCAAGCGATGGTTGAGAAGTGTCCGAAGTTAGAACGACATGACTGATGGGACATTTCGGCTTCTTTGTCATTTCGGTTGTAACGTACGAAGGAAGGAACCAGTGAACATCTATCGTTTCCCATCATTTCGGCAAACCTACTCTCTCAGAAACGAAGGAACTATCTGTATACGGGTAAAATCGGGGGTAACCTACACCCCGATTTTTTGGTGGGTCAAACGAAGCAAAGGCATGATTATATGGGGTCGGAATCAAAGCCAGAATGCCTCGTACTGAGGTCCGAACGGAGTGTTCGCCATCGGGCTTGATAAGACATTACTTCTCTGATCCTGGAACGAGCTCCGAGACCTCAAAAAACACGATAATGGTTACACGTGACCAACAGAGGGCCGCGATATCCGCACCCCATCGGATAGCAAGGCGCAGATCTCGGCCCGTGTCGACAGCGGATCAATGATTAACGAAAAAGAAGATTTTTTACCTTTCTTAGAAGTGTACTAGGTGTAAAACTCTCCTACTACATAAATGGTAGTAGTTTTTATTTAATGGACACATTGTAACACGCATATCAAAGCAATACAAACTTGTTTCTCTGATTTCTAGTTAGTGAAATTTTTTTATTTTAATCATAGTTCTTCATACATATTTGGCTCCGAATCGAGGGTCCGACCGAGGTTAGAACTACTGTTAAGCTTGAATCTAAGCCCAGACTTAACGTCTCAATTGGTTTGATTATTTATTTTATTTTTAATTCGTTTATCTAACGTTCTTGATTACTCGTGTCGAATCAATCCATATATCCTTAAAACCGCGTACAAATTTAATTGTTATCCATTTTAAGGGTAAACACTAATATTCTAAAGAAAAGTATTTTTATTCAATCCCAACTACCAAGGTAAGAAATTTATGGCATTTTGTATTAACTATAGTCTATTAATATTAGCCTCAACACAAAAAACATTGAAATTGCATAATTAGATTATCAAAATCTCCAAAGAATTTTCAAAGCTGGGGATTCTCATTTTGTTCATTTTTTTATGAAAGAAAAAAAAACTCATGCATGTTCCAATGGATTAAAAGTACTCAAAAAACACAATCTAGCTATAATGATACAACTCACATATGATTCAAAGCACCTGAATTGAGTATAGCCTTGTGTAGTGGCAGATCATCAAAAACAATTATTTGGTCTTAGTTTATGCACTTCATTTTCTATCATCAAACTTGAAAAATGATTACAAACATAAGATAACAAGTAAATTATAAATTCCCATCAGGTTGTAGTCATGATCATTTATATATCACACTCACACCCTTGTACTTCCTACAAATATTTTTCTTTATAGTACTATTTCCTTATGTTAGAGAAAAAGAAGAAGAAAACACTAAAATATCAAAAATGGCATTTAAGAGTGTAGTCTGACTGTCAATTAAGTAGGTAAATATCATGATAAATTAGTGTTTATATTCTAATATAAACAGTCAAATTATATCTTTCCATCTGCTTAATTTTTTATGTGGAGATTTATCTCACATTCTGTAGTAGTAAGAGATAATAGATACATGATAAAATAGACGAAGTGTGCAAAAACTAGTTCGAACATCATATTAAAACAACAATAACAATAATAAATTCAGTGTAATCTCATAATTGGGATATGAGAGCATAGTGTGTACGCAAATTTTATCTTACCTTGAGAAAATAGAAAGACTGTTTTCGATAAATCCTCGAGTCAATAAAAGATTAAAAAAAAAGAATCAATAACAACAAGTAATAACATAAGCAAAATAATAGGAAGACTGAGCGCAGAATAATTAGTTTCTATGAAAGATTCTCTTAGAGAAAATAACAATGATCACAAGCCGCACGAGCAATTTCATTGGATTCCCTTAATAATGTTGGCTAAGGTCAGACATACAGATACCCACAAATCTGACACAATCATATCACCTTTCGATATTTAATACAAAGTCATGACCTAAGTTACTTCTCTTTTCTTCTGTTCCCATACTGTTAAAGAAGAGGCAAACTCTGTAACTTTCTGAGCTATTAACTTCACCTACCATGATTTTGTGACTATTTCGTGTTATATTATTTTGTCACTCACTTTTCAAACCCTCAGTTATAAATTTATCTACATTTGGATCGATTTTTATAAATAGTTTTTGATATTTGAAGCACAGAAAGAAAAGAAATGAAATCTGGTTAATTCTTACTAGTACTAATACTTTTCTTGTATTTTGGGTCCAAACTCCAAACTCATGATTTATATTTGTAGTGGTGAACTTAATTATCTAAGTCTAACTTTATGTGTTTTACGTTTTAACCTATTACAGCATGTTATAACTCTATTTTTTATTATTCTTTTTACCATAGCTACTTCTTGTTAGAGGTAAGTGCAAAATAATTACACACTGTTTTATCGATGTATAGTATATAAGACTCGTTTGTTAATTTGGTTCATCTAATTAAAGAAGAGTACAATAACAAAATCTTGAATACTATGAAACAGTTTAATTCCTAGGTACTCCTGATTTGATCAAAAGTACTTTAAAGAAAAAAAGAGAGCAGTTTAATTGTCTCCTAAATTATGTGAAATAAGAAGAAAAATTCCAAGAATATATACTGCATCTAAAAAGAAATATATATGAGATTGTTCTAAAAGTGAATATATGGTACGACAGATCCTTTTGGGGAAATCTTTCCAGGGGGTGTCCTAAAGCATTTGGTTGTAAATCTGAAGGTTTCTTCATCGGATTATACTGATCTTTTAACTCACACTAATATCCAAATTCCGTATTTTGTCTAAAAATAAAGCACACACAAAAAAAAAGAAGAGAATAACAGTAAAGATAAGATCACCATCATTTTCCATTTTTAGCAAATAGTTGTCTAAAATGTAGCTCTTAAAATGCTAAAAAGGCATGTTGCATGTTACAATAGATTAAACTATATTGACAGCATAAATAGTGTTATATATATATATATATTCACACACACATCCTATTTTTTTAAATATAATCATATGGTAATTCAAAATCCACTTCTTCGACTACCTGAAAAATATGTATATCAAATAAGCGTTAATTGAGACGAGTAACACCTTAGAATCATTGCAGCATCATACAAATATAACTCGAGTTGTAAGATAAGTAATAAATTGAAACTGATTACTCAACATCCTGCATATATCATAGGGTACAATGGATGTATGAGGAGTAAAATTCAAAAAAAGATGATGAAATTTGCAGAAGAAATATTTCATTTTGCTGCAGCATACACCTGTGATATTCTTCTTTTATGTTTCCTGTCCTACCCCAACCCAATCTCCTTCGTTCTGTGGGCTGAAGCCAGAAGATAACATTTGTACTACTTGAAAACTCAATGTTTAGTGGTATAGATAAAGTATAGCACTATTATAAAAAAACTCGGGTTCAAGACCTAAAAATATTAAAACTCCTAGTAATGGGTATATAAATCTGAATTTAGTTGAGTGAGTGTATTTTGAATACGAAATGATTATAAAAAAAATATTATTGTCATTCGGCTTAAAGTTATATGAGTATATACTAATTAACAATATATATGACTTTTACACTATCAATGTATTTAAATCTACTGCAACATGTAACATGCATTTTTAGCATTTTAAAAGCTGCATTTTAGCACAGCTATTTGCATTAAAAAATGTCAAGGGTATACTCTTCATTTTCTTGGTTGACTTTTGCAACAAAAAGTGGATGCTAGAACAATATTCATATATAGACACAGAATTCTAATTACACTGTTTAAAACTCCCAAAAGAGTCAATCAGCAATACATTCAAGAACAAAGAAAGTAACAAAAGGTAGTACAACCATAACTATATTTGACTATTCATTAGCATACCTTACACAAAAGAAATTAACAACCAAAAACTAAATTAGCACAAGGGTTAAAATAAAAATCCTAGTGCTATATCTAGAGTCACTCAAAAGCTCAAAATCTCACCATATTAGTACAACCCTAGAAAAGGTCAACCAAAGTTACATACTTCTGAGATTCCGGGGAAGGTCCGGACTACAGGAGTCGATCATGAAAACCAAAAAAGGATGATCCTGCTTCGACGCACGATCCGGAGAAGATCCGTACCACAAGGTCTTCTCCGTACTACAAGAAGGTGTGATGTAGGTAGCGGAAATCTGAAAAAGAAAATAAAAATTAAACAATCCAAAAAGCTAGTTGATTAATAAAGAAATCAACAAGTTGATATCTTTTCCATAGAAGTATGATTACACAAACTTTTTTTCAAACTTGAATATTACGAAGGGCTAAAAAGAAGAAGAGGTCTAAATCTGGTGGAGCAAAGAAAGTAACTGGATTTCTTCTCAATGAATGACAACTACTTGAAGTTGAAGATGAAACTATTCTTCTCTTCTTTGGTGCAGGAGGGCAAGTTTTTATTTCTGGAATTTTAAACCTCTCACCTTTTGGAGTTGAACAAATATTTTCCAATTCCATTTCATTATTATTTCTCTTCAATGAATCTTTACATGGAGATTTGCAAGGAGAAATAATAGCTGATTTCTCTTCTTTATTTTTCTTCAATGGCTGCTTCTTCTTTTCTTGTTGCTTCTTTTGTAAAGTACAACTTGTTCTTGAATTTCTTGTACTACTTCTTGTTCTTCTTCTTCTACTAGAAGGACCCATTAGAGGGTGTGACAAAATAACTCAAATTCTTGCTAAATTTGTATGAAAATGATAATCTTGGAATTTTTGAGTAGACAAGAAAAGACGAAAACCCAGTAAGATGTCGGAGAAGTGATATAAGCAATAACAAACTTAGATTGCACTCGACTAATTTCCAATAGTTGCGAAAAGATAAAGAAGAGATTCAGTAAGATGCCTGAGAAGCGAAATATACAAGATCAAAAACATAGATTATTTGAATTTGCCCTAGATTTTGGCAAAGGGAAGTACTAAGTACTAGACTACTAGTGCTTTAGCTAGACCACAACAACTACCACCACTAACTATATATTTCTAGAAAGCTTGAGAAGGCTACTTTATAAAGACACCCTTAAAATTTTTGACTGAAAAAGTAAAGAAACCTCTTTAGAAGGAAACAATCTTTTTCAGGAACACCAAGTACTCAAGAAAAGGAAAGAACAACAAAAAAGGACACTATGCACTACTTGTGTATATGAGATATATATCAAATTCATGTATATATAGTATCTAAATATTAATTGAAGAGGGAAATAAACATAAAATAAAAAACCACAAGCCTAGTAGAAAGAAGAATGCTATAATAATGGAGTTGCAAGAGAAAGAAAAAAACCCTAATGAAGAGATGGAGAATGAGAGAGATGTGAGAAAAAAGGAATTTAATTCATTTATATGTGATTTTGATTAGGGTTTTATATAATGATTAAGGAAAGATTCGGGCTGCCTGCCCATTGCCCAAAGTGGTGATTGATGGTTAAGAAACCTTATGGCCCGTTTGATTTAAATAATTAGTACATGAAAACTTTTCTATAACATTGGTTTGTTTGGATATTTTTTTTTTGGTTATAGTAAAGTGTTGTTGTATGAAATATATATATATTATTACATAATAAGAAAAATTGGTTCCAAATAAAACTTGACCATTATAGTGAAGTGTTATTATAGAGTATGATTGTTATAGATAAGTTTGACTGTACTATTAATTTCACTATAAATTGCGGATATAGTGAGTATTTACAAATACTGAACTTAATTATTTGAAATATTGATAAAATATTTATCAATAGTATTCAAATGAATTATGGGTTTTAATAAAAAATATTTAATTATTTTCTAATTAAGATTCGGGCAGCCTGCCCGTTGCCCATGGTGGTGGTTGATGGTTAAGAAACCTTAAATTAAGCAAATTTCAAATTGGAAACACCCTTTTTCTTTCCCTTTATCTATTCACTTAGTAACTAAGAATCCCAAGCTTTAAAAAAAAATAGAAAAAAGGAACTTTTATTCAAATTTTAGTCTACTCACAATCTAAGCTAATCAATTATAGTGCAAAAAACAAGAATAAAAATTTATTATGCTGGTCAAGTCCTATTCAATGTATTTGACTCAAAATTTAAAATAAATAAAGAAATTAACAAGATAAACGTTAGATTTGCTTATAATGAATCTTGCTAATGATGAGTCAAACGGTTAAATTTAAATGCTTTAATTAAAAGTCATAGATTAGCTCAAACTAGGATTAAGTGCGAATTTAATTGATTTTACATTAGTTTATTTCTTCCTTGTTAGTCTAATTGCTTCTCTAAAACAGTTCGTATTGAAGTCCACAATTAATGCCCATGATCCCATGACCAACTTCTTTTACATTCTCTTTCTGATTCTGAGGTTAAAAACAAGAATTCAAAAACTTTTTTATTATAGTACAATAAAACCTCTTTATAACAGTATTATTTATTTTAATATTTTTTAGTTGCTATAACGAAGTAGTATTATAGAGAACATATTATAACATAACATGAAAAATAAGTTTCAAAGGAAACTTGACCTTTAATTTATAGTAGTACTTTATAGTGAAGTATTGTTATAGACAAATTGAACTGTATAATAATTTAACATGTTGTCAGATTACTTCATTCATTTTTTCTTAGTATTTTGACTTATTATGGATTTTAGATAATTTGATAGCGTAAAAATTATTTTATACTAAATATGTATTTAAGTTAAACTTATGGATACATAAGTTGTGCAGCTATCTGGTGCTAGGGGGTTTGCCTCCCGTAAAAACTTATTCACACCTGGTGTTTAAATCTAACCATACCTATTAACCATGATTAAATGATCTAATGAAGTGAGAACATATATTTAATTCATTATAGTTATGTAAGAAAAGCGCATGTGTGACATATATTTATTGGCTTGATGAAAATATCCAGAGCGGATAAATGTTTACCATCACATACTTTATTTATCTACACTGGGTGCATATTGTATGTTTTCACTTTTTATGCAACAACGAGAGTCATTAAGCATTACTCCTTTCGATCCATAATAAGTGACCGATTGGTCTTTGGCACGCTCAGTAAGAAAAACTAATTCCTAAAAAAAATAAGTATTTTAAATAATTACCCTTAATTAAGATTTACATATTATTAACTTGACGCATTAGGATATGTAAAAGGATTGTTACACAAATGATTGGCCAAATTCAATATTTATTTTTTCTAGCCTATATATATAAATTATACAGTATTTTGATTATACACAATTATACATATATTATATATGAATTTAATATATATATATATATATATACACACACACACATCCGCCGCTATTTTTAATATAAGAGATTTGATGAGCGGCTATTTGGTTTAAATAATGACAAATTTAAAAACTAAAGTTAATTCATTTTTTATTATGTAAAAATGACACTTATTTTGAATTAAAATAAATAAGCTAAAAAGTTACTTATGATGGACCGGAAGGAAAACTGTTTTGACATAATTTATGTATATGTGTACTTTTTTTTTAAAGAACTTCATAAAAATGGGAAAGACATTTTTCTAAAGTCCCTATGATATTGATAAGGTTACTGACAAGTGTGTCCAATTTTCTGAAGGACAGCTGCTAGCAATTTGTTCATATCCATAACGATTACAATAATAATATTAGTCATAGAAATTAAACACAAAAAGACAGAAATTTATATTAAATAAAAAAGAAAAAAATATCATGCAAGTTGCCAAAGTGGCAGTAACTATCTTTGTCGGTAAAATATTGAGGCATTTTTTAAAATTAAAAACCTAGTAATTAATTAATTAAAGGTCCAATTAGTCAGCAACAACAACAACAACAACAACAATAACAATAACAACCCAATATAATCGACCATCGGCATCCTTCCCTCCAAGAACTCCCCACCTTGCTCTTGGGGTGACTCGAACTCATAATTTCTTGGTTGGAAGTGGAAGTTATTTACCATCAGAGCAATCCACCTTGTCTCAATTAGTCAGCAACTATTTAAATAATTTCATCTGTTGGCTTTATCTTTTAGAAGGACACATTGAACTTAGGATACCCCTTAATGTCAGGCTAATCTTAGTATTAATGTACCCACACGTGCATTTCACTGAATTCTTTGAACTTTGGAATACTAAGTTTAATTAAATTGATACCATTCTGTCTGATGTTTTTGTTTTTTCCGCTGGACACAAGCATAAACTGCAGATGTTTAGATTTCATTGTCTTTATGTTACTCAGAGAATTCTAAATCCATTTAACTTTTTAAAAAATGAATTGCTATATAGCATCCAATGATGTGATCGAATAGCAATGAAAATGTAAAATTGTGGGAAATAGGATTCAAATTTCAGTTGAGACAAAAAACAATAAGTGAATTTTGATGTCGAACTGATTCAAATTTCAGTTGAGACAAAAAACGGTAAGTGATTACTTTCTTCCGCATAACTTTGATGCCAAGAGTTATTTGACAAATATGGTGATAAAAGATAACAAATATCCTGTAAAATAGTCGAAATATGCACGAGCTATTTCGAATA
Organism: Nicotiana otophora; assembly: GCA_000715115.1. NCBI lineage: Eukaryota > Viridiplantae > Streptophyta > Magnoliopsida > Solanales > Solanaceae > Nicotiana > Nicotiana otophora. The sequence goes on along the minus strand of AWOL01S0055034.1, from coordinate 30,719 downwards.
TCATCATTATAAAAAAAATGAATTGTCAAATAATCCTTTACAAAAGGAATACAAACTCTCGTTGGAATTTATATTGGGTAAACAGACGTTGCTGTACCTAAGAAATTCTATTTCACTTATATTGGAGATATTTTAAAAAAATTTAGAAAAGAACATGTATACCATTGATTTGTTTGTTAACATAGTCTTCAAAAGATTATGATCACCTTATTCTACCTAAATGGTATTATTTTGTAGCTTATTTGACCCATTTAGCTGGGTATACATGTGTCATGTTTACGACGGCTTGTTTTATCGAAAATAATTTTTCTAATTTCACAAGATATGAGTAAAACTACGTACTCACTACTCTCACCAAACTCCACTTATGAAATTACACTGGATTTATTGATGTTGTTTATGACTTGCTACATTTACTAAATAGAAAAGTAACGGTAGTCAATATCTGCTAAGCTACTCTCTTCGGTCCACTTTGATTGATGTTTTGGTCTTTTTCGCACATATTAAGAAATTCACCTTTTAGCATTAATTAAAAATAAAATTGACCCTATTAACCTAAATTTATTCATTAGAAATATAATAAATACTCCTAGACTCTTTATTCTAAGGGCAACTTTGGAAAAAAGAAGTTAATTCCTTTTTGATATTTAAAAAAATCAAACATTGTGAACCACAAAAAAAAAGCCACAAATCAATTAAAGTAAAACAGTAGTAGTTTTCAAGTCGAGCCGAGGGTCTTTCGGAAATATCCTCTCTACCTCCCCTAGGTAGGGATAAAGCCTGCATAAACATTACCTCCTTATACCCCACTTCCAAAATTTCACAGGGTGATTGTTATATCTCACGCGAGCAAATTAAAATCAGCTATATGAATCTCACTTACCATATCACACCATCTAAGCTCGTGTCAGACCAATATTATACCAAATATATTTTTGCTTAACATATAAACCTCTGGTTGGACGAAAAATCCCCTAGAAATATATGGCCTAAAGTAAACTAGCTAAAATGGCTAAAAGATAATAATGAAAAATCGCATTTTTCAAGTAGAAATAGTAATGAAACTCAAAACATGAGCAAACATATGAATGAAAAAGTATACCATGTATCTCCTCTACTGAAAAATAAAGTCAACCTCGCATAATACTATCACCAAATTGCCAAGTTACAACATAAAGATTATTAACTAAGGAAAACCAAAATTTATCACCGGCCCCTTGATACAGCGTAATTCATATCCTCGGTTGAGGATGGGAAAAGCTCAACGTAACGACTTCCAAGAGTCATCCTATCCTTGACCAGTGCAGCTTTGGCATCATCATTGCTTGCAAACTCTACGAAAGCTTCTCCAGTTGGCCTTCCATCTGGAAGAAATGTGACATGAATTGCATCCTCCGACAACTCAAAATCTTTGAAGAAATCCATGATATCATCCTTCCCAGCAGAAAATGGCAAACCCCTCATTCGCAAAATACAAGTGTCTTCATTCATTTCCTTCCCATCCAGTGGTTTCTCCAGTACCCTGACATACAAGGTCATATCAAATATTTTTCGTCTTAGTAGTAGAGGTTATACAATCTCTCATTTACTTCAAATGGCACTACATCAGCAAAACCATGAAGAGAAACAAATTGAGAACATGATGCAACCACCAACCTGATATATGCTTGAACATCTAATGAATGTGTATCGAAGGTTAGGTACAACAAAGGCAAGCTCTAGGAAAGTTGAAGGTTTGGCTGAGTCATTTCTAATCCCTATAATTGACTTCTTGTAAGCTTCCTGCCTCTAGAGTCAGTTATCAATCCTGATGCCCTTTTGTCTAAATAAATCAGTTATTGATTCTGATAATGTGAGCAACAAAAGAAAACAGATAATGCCTCAAGGGAAAGGCGTCAGTCGGTTACATCTATAAGCAAAAACAATCATGGTATAATGATCTGTATTGTTTTATACAACGTTTGATATGACATATAAAGTCCTGCACTACCAGTTTAATAACGCTAACCAAACGCTAGCTCCTTGGTTATCCTTTTTCTGAAAGTTAGCTCCTATGAAGCAAAGATATCATGTGCCTACTATCCTAAAATCCTTGCTTAAAGGAAGATGAAGCATGCTATTCTCAACACAAGTCATGTCCAAACAGCATATTAAGAAGTAAGACCAATGACTGCACACCTGTACTCTGGTACAGCTAGAGATTGGGTAAAGTCCCTTATCCACAAAGTTGTCAGTAATTTATTGAAGTCGGTAAAAATGTAAATAGATGCTATTAAAATTTTCTAAGTTCACATAGACACAATTTTCATAAAGCAGCCTTGTGTTTCTCTAGAAAAGTGACCTCCGAAGTCGTAGGGAACATCACAAATAGAGATGCGTTCACTGTTGCAATGCAGTAGGTTAAGAGATATATTCACTCAAGGAAAGATTATATAACCTCACTAGCATAATAGGTGATGGCTACAGTCTACCAAGCTTAGCGAAACCCGTATTTGCATCAACCAGAGTTAAGAGATAATCTTGCTCTTTGGCATGTTATTCACTTCTGGTGTTAATCTTGCTCTTTGGCATGTTATTCACTTCTGGTGTTTTTCTCCCTTAAAAGTTACAATGCAAGATGTGCCGTTGTCAGGGAAAGCAAACTACTAACAAGATCATAGAAGATGTGTATATGTTGACATGATGAAACAACGAATCAACATAGTTAATCCTCTTTCACAAGGGCAATTTATCAATAACAAACAAATTATCAACTATTTTAAACATTGGAATAGTACACCATAAGTTTTGACCATGAACAAGATGATATACCACAACTCAAATATGTATCACTGAGACTAAAACAAAGCTTCAAAAATGGTCTGCATAAAAGCATACTCGGAAAGGGACGGCTTGAAGATAACCCCCATCAGAAGCATAAACTAGAAGAGTTCGTCGCACATATAATTTTGTAAATCTCTCTCTTGTCCATCCAAAGATAGTTGGAAAAAAAAAGAAAAAAAAGAAAGGAGAATGAACCGGCACCAAGACAAGAGAGAGATAACCTAGTGTGCAGGGTCCTCTACCCCCAATCATGAGGTTAAGAGTCCGAGTAACCGGTGGCAAGTTGGGAATAGCCACTATTGGCCCCTGTGACGGGTGGCTGTTGTTTAACAACAATAACGGCAATAATGCCACCCAAAACTAGTTGAGTTCAACTATATGAATCCTCTATATCCGCTATACTCCATTTGGACATGTTTCATCGCATTATTAACTAGCTAAATCTCTAAATCTAATCCCTTAATCTTTAACAAAACTTAAGAGGCTCATGTCAAACAACGGACATAATGTAACTGTGCGAATAACAACTAAAATGAATTGGCATTCACCATATTTACAATGAATTCTCAAATTACTGAATTTTGTGTTTGCCATCTCATTGTGTTTGCTTTCCCCATTTCATCTAACGTGGAAAAACGACTTGCAAATAGAGTAATTTTCTTTAGATTTAGGATGGAGGAATGAACCCAAATATTAGTTGGTAAGATGGGAAACAACATACAATAACAACAACCCAGTAGAATCCCACTAGTGGGGTCGGGGGAGGGTAGAGGCTGTTTCCGGGAAACCTTCGGTTCAACAGAAGAGACAATAATATCAGAAAAGAACAAAAGAATAGATCTGTAACAACACACGAAACCAGAAAAATAATATCAGCATCGTAAGAGACATCAAATAAATGGAAGGGCAATAACACAATACTGTGCAAAACGAAAACAATAGTGTGAACACAACATAAACCGCTAGCAGTCCTAGACACAACTTTATCAGACTAGCCGACAAATAGGAAAAACGCTCGACTACCCCCTAGCCTACAACCCTAATGCTCGACCTCCACAACTTCCTATCAAAAGCCATGTCCTCAGAAATCTGAAGTTGCGCCATGTCCTGTCTGATCATCTTGCCCCAATACTTCTTAGGTTGCCCTCTACCTCTTCTCGTACCTGCTAAAGCCAATCGCTCACACCTCACACCTCCTAACCTAACCGGGGCATCTAAGTTTTTCCTCCGCACGTGCCCGAACCATCTAAGCGTCGCTTCCCGCATCTTGTCGTCCATGGTAGCAACGCCCACCCTCTCCCGAATATCTTCATTCCTAATCTTATTCAGCCTAGTGTGCCCGCACATCCATCTCAACAACAATTAGAAAAAGAAGGGGGATCAGGCATGAGTACATCAATTAGAAAGGAAGGCACATTGGAGCTGAGGAATCTCTCTTATGCAACGAAAAATTACTGTATAAAAGCTTAGAGTTTAGCAAAGGATAAAAAAGACTACAGAGAGAAAATCGTCGCCAAAAATGGCTAATGAAAAGTTGGTGTTCAAAGCAGTTATCCTTTGGAGCGGGAGTATAGAAACATATAACAAGCTAGTGAGTACAGTAAAAACTAGCTTCAAAGTTGCTGATGAAAGGAGAGTTGAATGTCATTACAATAATTAGCTCGATCATTCACCACTAAAGGATCAATTCTGGAACTTGAGGTTTGTGCATCAACCGGAATCCTCCATTTCAACACAATGTTGTAGTCACATATCAGGACCACTAATAGGACATCAAGTTTAGAACGTCATGCAAATACTGAGAATTGAATAAAGTTATTTAAGTTGTTGAAGATTCAATAAATCACCGACAAGAGAGTTGCCCTAGTGGTGAGAGCTCAGCTCGCGATGACAGGCACATGGGGCCTACTGGAGTTTGGGGACGGTTTACCCCCCCCCCCCCCCC
>AWOL01S0055034.1:2003-23141 GCA_000715115.1 Nicotiana otophora | reverse complement strand
TTTCCCCCCCCCCCCCCCAAAAAAAAAAAGAAAAAGCAGCAACAACAAATCACCAATTTCTTCAAACAATCAGAAAAAGAAAAACAAATCAGCTATTTCTTCATAGAGATGTAGACAAAAGTTTTTGTTCTTGTGCTGAGTAAAATGGGTCAATTCATAATCAGTAGAGTTTCTCCTGTTTGGGATATGATTCCCATCAACAAGTAAATAAGTTTCGTGCAGCTACCACACAGTGTATTATGTAGAGCTTGTGGAAGGAGAGATATAGTAGATGTTCGAAAGGACAAACATCCACGCTTGACTGTACAAAGTTTTCTTGTTTAACTTTTTGAATTTTTGGTTTGATTATGGGAATATCAAAGGAATAGATATATACTACTCCCTCCGTCCCATTTTATGTGATACTCTTATCTTTTTAGTCTACGCCAAGAAGAATGATACCTTTCTATATTTAGGAACAACTCAACTCTACACTTCCCGTTTAGCATCCAAAGGTATGGTGTAGTGGTCAATGAAGTAGGAGGAGAATCATGGTTCAAAACTCAACGAAGACCAAAAACACTAGATGATTTCTTCCCATTGTCCAAGCCTTGGTGGACAGGGTCACACGGTAAGTGTGCTAATGGAAGGTAGCAGGTACCCGGTTCAATAGTCGAGGTGCGCAGAAGCTGGCTCAGACACTACCTCATTCAAAAAAACCTCTCACCTTCTCCTTTTACCCTTAACAAGATGATTTTACAGCAATAAAATTTTATATGGTATATATATGGTATTCTTTTTTAATCAAAAATTGTGACTTCACTTTAAAGAAGCATGTGTTTCACTGCTCGCTTTTCACTTCAAGCCCTATGGACATCGCTTTTTTGCGCTTTCCGCTTATCACTGACTGAGAGAAAATCAAGCATATTGGTATAGTCTCCGAAAAATGTTGCAGTAGGTCCGCATCAATCAATGATGAGAAACAACAAGTGGGCACTAACTATAAGAACTTTTATCTCAGCATATAGTCCACAGACAAATGCAATCGGTTACTTGACTGTCCTAGTGTTGAGGATGCCATTGACCAGTTCCTTAACTTATTTGCCTAATTTACTTAGTCCTCAACTAAGACACAAACTTCGATGACTTCTTCAAATATATTTATTATAACTATCCCAAAAAAAAATGAAATAAAGAAAAAATTTCAACATATAAGCTACATACGTCAAACATACCTAATATATCATTAGAATCTTGCGGTCTTCCATATGCCAAGTCATTCATATAAGTACATCATCAAGGGTAAGATGCGAATGTTATTTGAAAGAGTTTCTAATAATAGAGTAAATGAAAGGTGTCAATCCTTTATACCTGAACCAAAAAGGAAAGAGTGCCGTACAAAATGCATTACCGTGATGCAAATGCATTTTTCAGGCATCCTCATGCATTTCTCAATCCGTTTGTCCATTTAAATTCCAAATAAAACAATTAAAAAGATGGAACTTGGCACCATTTGATAAGGAAATACCGAACAGCTAACTTCCTTGTAATGTTTCTGCTTTATAGTAAGTTAAAGAACTTTGGAAAACGTGTTCCAGTTCCCACCAAAAATGACTTTACTCCAAAAATGGTCATACAAAAATTGCAAGAATTTTGAAGGAAGATCGTGTTCTTATTTAACTTTCAACTTTCATTCAAACAAAGACATACAAGAAAGTTTTTCAAGAAACATGCCCATGACGTACTTTCTTGACATCTAACAAAGTTTAAATAAAACACCTGTCGACAAGTGTAAAAATGCGATTTTACAATTTCAGCTCAACAGTAGGAAAGACATAATTGACACTGTGAGATATAAAGTAACGGGATGTGGAGGTTTGGGTCCCCACTCAAATGACGTACTCACAATATTACATGGTAGAACAATGGCTTCTGATCTACTTGTAACTAACAAAATGGGGATACGGAGAGAGAAAAAGAACAAGGAAGAGGAATCTCGCTATCAAACCAACAATTTTAGGTAATAGACTATCACAAGATCAGAGAGGATAAAACACATTAAATACTGATTGACAGTGAAAAAGAATTTAGTACTCACCTGCACCTTGAAAGTGCTTCCTCCAACTCCTCAGGTGATGAAGGGAAGAGCTCTATGTAGCGATTCCCTATTGTCATCCTATCCTTGGCCATTGCAGCTTTTGAATCATCTGCACTAGCAAATTCAACATATGCTTCCCCGGTAGGTCTACCCTCAAAAGTAGCTGTTATATGGATTGATTTTTGCGAAAGTTCAAAATCATTAAAGAATTCAATAATATCTTCCTTGCTAGCTGAGAATGGCAATCCCCTCAACCATAATACACCAGTGTGTTCTGCTAAGTCTTTCCTTTCATCAGTAGATCTAGCCCTCGGAACTGAACCGCCACGAGAATCAAAAACTTCATTGGCTATAGCCTTATAGTATTCCTCCTTCTTGCTTCTGAAAACCTCAACATATCTTCTTCCAATATTCTGCCTGTTTCTCTGAAGAGCAAAATCAACTTGAAGAGGGTATCCCAGAACACAGAATGCTTCCCCTGTAAATCTGCCACCTTTGTGGACAAAAAGCACATCAATTACATCCAAACCATGCAAGAAATCGGCAATCTCAGTCTCTGAACAATCAAAGGGGAGGCCACGGAGTCGAACAACAGGGAAAGGTGGAGGCTGGCCAGTGTAAGAGTATGCAGGGGGAGGTGGAGGAGGAGGAGGAGGATTGTACAAATAACTTGAACCCGGAGGAGTAGCATAATAGGAGGAACCTTGATCCATTATGCGTTGCCTTTTGAAGCCCATTTCACGGGCATCACCACCGTCAACGTAGTTTCTTCATTAAATCAAAATGAAAGCAAGCGTTTTTGTCAGTATCCAACTCAAAATCAATAAAACAGGTATTATCCTATCCCATTTGGAAAAAAAGAAGATAGACTAATGAACGGAGCAGATAGATCAAAGAACAAAGTCAAACAAAATTTAGAAGATTATATTGCTTTGTCTTCACCTAAGAGATCGCAAAATCCAAGACCCTATCACCCATTATGATTTTTTTTTTTTGATAAGTAATTAAAGATATTATAAATTTATGCACTAAGTTAGTGCATCAGGCATAATTACAGGTTGTGCAAACCCTCTATTGTATCTAGCATTCCATCTACATCATGTTCAATTACCAGATTGCATCAAAAAGCTAACAAAAAAATACATCTCTGTTTAAGGCTGTGAATATTGCTCGATGTGCCTTCAAAAATTCTATTATTTCTTTCAAGCCAGACAGTCCACCAAATGGCTTGAGGTATGGTATTCCAAGTTCTTAGAGATTTCTTACTAATCCCCTCTCTGCTCCAACCTTGCAAGAGCTCAACAATTGATTTTGGCATGGTTCAACTCATGCCCAAAATTACCAAAAACATATTCCACAGCTACCTAGTGACCCTACAATGCAAGAAGAGATGGCCAACTTCTTCCGGATGCTCTTCACACAATGGACATCTACTCAGTGTTGTTAAAGGCGCGCTTAAGCCCTGAAGCGAGGCTCAAAATGCTTCAAAAACATGTTGAGCGTTTCGTCTCGCTTTGTGGGAGCTTCAGTGTTGCATCAAGGCTCTAAACCACACTTCTCCTTGCCAATGTAGTCCGGCCGCATAGTGGGAGCTTAGTGCATCGGGCTGCCCTTTTTGTAACCGGGGAGGATGTACTGTATAAACTACATGTTTGACCGAATTCACAAGCTTTGGCTCATACCCTGTGTATATGTCAAAAATCTACTAAATATGTACAAATATTAAATTTCAAACCAAGTAACTCAATCCCTCCTCCAATTCTTCATTCTTTAAGAAAAAAAACCTATGGGATTTGCGGATGAGGAATTAGCATAGTGGCTTGCTTTCATTCTTCCCGTTCATAGATCAACGAAAACTCTTATTAATAAGTGTTAATGTCCCAATAACCAATAAAAGAGCTAGTTAATTAGTTCATAATTATAACTAACTCCCATATTTTTCAGTGGCATCTCAAACTCATAAAGTTTAAATCCTGGATCCGCCTCTTTAAAGCATCAACATCACTTCTTCGGTCAACTATACAAGGGTAAATTACAACAACAACAACAAAAAAAAGCAAACAAATTCCTTGGTGGGTATCTCATAAGACCTCAAAATACAAAGTCTATGCTAGGAAATTCAGTAATTCAGTAATTAAGCATGATTTCCCTAACATTTATATCAATGTATCAAGAATGTACCTACACTTTTGACCCACTAAGAGAAAACAATCAAAATCACAATAAAGGACAAGCTATAAATAAAATCCAACAAAATCATACAGACCCCAATAAAAAAATAAAAAAATAAAAAAGAAGGAATATTACAAACAAAAAAAAAAGGGAAATATAAATAAATATCAAACATGGGATTAAAGAAGAATTTGGATGCTTACCCTCTGTAATACATTTTTTTGGAGCTCCAGATCGATTTTTCCCTATGTCTTTGGTGCTTCTTTACGGGGGTTTTGGGGGAAAGTTTAGGGTTCTTCAATTGGAACTTCCTCTCGAGAGGCAACTGGAAATTAGAATGGCGTTTTCGTTTATGTGGTAAGCTGCAACGTGTCCAACGACGTCGTTTCAATTTTTATTAATTTTCTTACCTCTATTGACATATAGAGGGGGTTAAGCGACATATAAAGTTACTGAGAAAATGACAAAATGGTCCTTAATTTTTGGGGTTAGTTTATTTTGGTCCTCTATATACGCTCGTTGACACAGATATAATCTATATCTATATCTATACTATATTAAAAGCACGAAGGCCCTTAGCGAAATGGTGTTCGTCTTTTTTACCCTTTAAAAATAGAGTTCATATTGGACAAAATAGTAATTTAATTATTTTTCTTATTTTTCCTACTATTTAGGATGCTAAAATCAACAAAAAATTTATTGTTAAAACTTTCCCTATTTAAATCCTACTTTTCTACTTTATGTTTTACTAGAAGACGAAGATCTTTGTGAATTTACCACACCTATTCCTAATTATGTAAAAACTGATAAGAATCTTACTCATCTATTTTAAGTTTCCTAGGTTTAATGATCTTTATAATTAATTAGGAATCGTAGAAGGCATCTATGTCTAAGTTTTACTCCTTTTTTTGTAAGAATTATTTAATCATATGTAAACTAAATTAGATAAAAATAAAGTTAAATTGCAATCATGCATATTTGTGTAAAGATCCAAACTTTTATCGTCAATTGAGTTTCCCCCTAAACCTTAGTATTTTTTAAATCAACTAAATACTATGTATTAAATTCTTCCTTATTGAATGATTTAGAAAGTTTTAATAATAAATATATTATATAAATTCTTTTCATATTTGTTTTGTATAATATATCAGTTTGTAAAAGACAAGTGATATCAAAACTGTAAAACTAAAGAGAATCAATAGAAAAGTAATATTGTGGTTGTTAATTAAAGTTGTTTTGTCTATCAAAATAAGGTGGCATTTGTTCTAACCGCAGGAGAAAATAAGTATCTGTGACTTTTTTTAAGTTCTACATAAACTAATAATTCTTTATTTATTTATTTTAAATATCAACCATGAATAATAATTTTTTAATATTTGGAAAACAGCTTACGACATGTTTATCAATTTTTACTAAGACTAATTTTTTTCTTTTGGAAGATTTTACGAGAAAAAAGTTCAACACATTGTCAAAATAAAAGACACTTACGTTTCTTTATACGACAATTAATGCATTTATGTTTTAATCACACAAATTCAACCTATCCAAATATAATTATTCTAGAGGTAATTTTCCATATTATTTTTTCAATCTTTGTCAAGCATGAATACCATAACATAACCAGAATTGATAAATAGTTGCAAAAGCACAATAATGAATTGATATTGTTTTATTGTTATTGTATAACTCAATTAACATATTGTTTAATAATATTTGTATAATTTAATAAAATTATATACTCATTAATATAGGTACGCGTAGAACGCGTACCTTAATACCAGTTATATTAAAAGCACGAAGGTATTTAGTGAAATATTGTTCGCCTTTTTTAGTCTTAAAAATATAATTCACACCGGACAAAGTAGTTATTTAATAATTTTTCTTACTATTTAGCACATTAAAAATAACTAAAAATATGATTATTAAATCTTTCTTTATTTAAACTAGACAAAAAGTCTAAAATTTAAGGCTTTAAAATCTATTCAGATTTTACCTTATAAAAATTACTTACAAAAATTAAGATGTTTATTCAAAAGAAATTTTGTCTGTCGTATATTTTTATTTTTCTAACAACACAAGCACTTTTAGACGGAAACTATAGCATATTTGTCTTTAATTTGGATTTTAGTTGCATTTACTGATTTCATTATTGTTTAAAGAGTCAATTTTCTGGAAAAAAAATCTATAAAGATGCATTTAAAAAAAAAACAATAATCGTCACAACGCGAAAAAAATGCATAAAGTTATTCTTAAAATTATCTCCCATAATGCGAATCTTCTCTCAAAATTTAGTCTCTCAACTCCAAAATGATTTACATACGCATAATAAATATGACATTACCATTTGGAGAAAAATCAAGCTGAATGCCACAAACACAATGCTAAAACCATACATTCATCATTGTCATGAACTTATATTTTTTATTTAATTTTTATTTTATAACTCAAATATATTATTATTTATGTAACTTTTTAAAATTTTATATTTATTAGTGCGGGGTACACGCGCAAGGCGCGTACCCTAAAACTAGTCACTGATAAACAATAACAACAACAACATATTCAGTATAATCTCACATAACGGGGTCTGAGAATGGTAACGTATACGCAACCTTACTCCTACCTTGTGAAAATAGAGAGGATGTTTTCAATAGACATTCGGCTCAGAGAAGAAGCATAAACACCACATTAAAGAAGAGAAAACAAGAATCGCAACAGTGGAAAACTATGTAAAAGCAGCATAAATAACAACCAAATACTCGGGAAACCCCGATGAAGAGATAATCACTGATGTTTAGAGAAAAAGTTAACATTGACCCTTAATCCGAAAATTAACAGATTTGTCGAAATCTACTACTATTAAATTTAACGTGACTAGCTGTGTAGCTCCACCATTTTCATATTGGGATTTCGGAATTAAATCTTTGCCTATATATTTTGGACAAAGTAAAATTAAAAGTTATTACACGAAAAGTTAATTCTTCAAGAAGGGCAGTTAGTGGTCAAATACTCAATTATCTTGCAACTGTGGTCTCTTGGATATTACTGTTGGGTTGAAGTTAAGTGATAATCGTAGTTGTTTTGCTAAGTGAATCGCATATAATTGAATTCTTAGTTCACATGTATGCTTGATACTAGTATACTTAAGTTGTATCGACTTATATATCGATATTGAGAGACGGATTTATAATTTGAAGATTATGAGTTTTTTTTGGACATCCTATGTTGTTGCAAATCATCCCTTTTCATGTACTTTTGGAAGTTTATGAGTTTTTATAATGATTTTAAGATAATATACACTAATAATGAATTCACAATCAAATATTTATAGATATTTATTTGCAAATTGACTAATGCATATACATGATTTAAACAAAAGTTATTGAACCTGTGATACGTAAATTTTACTTTAGTAATGTATTTGTGTATAACAACAACAACAACAACTCAATGAATTTCCACGAGTGAGGTCTGGGGAGAGTAAGATGTACGCAGCCTTATCCCTGTATTAAAAGAGTAGATAGACTGTTTTCGATAAACCATCGGCTAAAGAAAGAATGAAAAGAAGTAACAACAACAAGATAAAACAGGAAAATCGAAGCCAAGAAAGCAAGTAAATACCAAGTAGTAATAACAATCTAAAAATAAAGAGATAACATACTAACACTAAAGCTATCGAACTGAGAAGACATAGGGAGAACGTTCGACTACCTACTAACATACTACCCTAGTCCTCGACTACCGCATCCTCCTATCAAGGGTACTATTGTTTGTTAATATTTTCAATACCTATCGAACTGAGAAGACATAAGGAGAACGCTCGACTACTTACTAACCTACTACCCTAGTCCTCGATAGTCTCATCATACTGTCAAGGTTACTACTGTTTGTTAATACTTTCAATATTAGTATTCTTTTATATTTTTCTTATATTTTGACATCTCTGTTTTCCACTTTCCCCACAAGTAACAATTTTTTTCCCCACAAGTAACATGCACGCCAGTTGGAAATCCTTCAAAAAATTGAACACGTTAGTTATTATAGTAGTTAAGATCCAGTCGTTGGTCCTTACACGTGGCTAAAAAAAGCCAACCATTTGGAACCAAACCATCCAACTGTGTGTAGGAAGGTGAACCAAGAAAGCTAAACACACCTTTTTATTTGAATTTCTTGATCCTTAGGTTGAATCATCTTATGTGGTTGGAACAATTTGGACCTCAAAAATATTCGCAATTCTGATAAATAAATATTTTCAAGGAAAAATTCTACTCTTTTACTTTCCTTTTGCTTGTCCAAATAAAAATACCTAACGTCTTGATTTTTTCCCCTCACTTTGCACCTAGTTGTTTCTTTATCTAAGTGCATGAACTTGTGAATTCACTTGTCAAGCTCCAATTTTTTTGGAACCCCATTTAATTTTTCCTCTTATTTTCATTTGGGTATCTTTTAATTTTCTTGAATTATTATTTGGTTTTGAATCTTGGTTAAAATGGTGGGGGCATTGTCTGTTGTGGGTTCATCTATAGTGGATTCACATTCTAGTCCTTGTTTGTGTTTGGATGCTTTGCCAACTTGCAACAAATTGAGTGTTGGGGATTCAGTTTTGCATAAGAGTTCTTCTTCAATTGGTAGGAAGCAATTGCCACGCTTAGGTTCAATGGAATTGAGCAGTTCTTTTGTAGATTTGAGGTTTTCAGCAAAAGCATTTAAGGGTAATTACAAGAATTTAAAGAAGGAGAAAAAGAGTAGGAGGAATCTTGTGGTTGTCAGTGATTTAGGTGGGCAGTATGAATATGGCTTTGATGATATCAAAACGGTGAGCAAGCTCTAATCTTTTAAGTTTTTTTTGAAGTAGAGGATTCATATAATCGTCGCTAATTAGTTTGAGATTGAGACGTAGTTATTGATGTTTGAAATGTGTTATGAGATCCCATGTTTATCACATTTGTTTATGCTTTAGCTGTCAGTCTATCTCTATAATAACATCCCTATATAACAAACATGCACCGTAAAAACCAAGTTTTTCTCAGAAACAATTTTTTATGTTATGCTATAATATATGTCCTTTATAACAGCACATGACTATAGCATCCAAAGAATACCGGAACAAACACGATTGTTATAGAGAAGTTTGACAGTATATTCGAAGAAAACATGCATAACTAGTCAATTTGTAGTGTGATTGGTCACTAATTGTTGAGAATCTACTGCAATTAAACAACAACAACATCAATGACTCAATATCAAGTAGGTTGGGGTTGGCTATATGAATCAAAACAAACCATGTCGCTCTATTTAAGCTAATCTTTTGTAGTATGAGGATTCATCATAAATTGAGTAGCTTTATGCAAGCTGTAGGCGGAGTTAATCTACTGCGATAACTGGTAGATTATTTGAAACATAAGTTATAATTATTTCCCTTCTTTCCGCAATGATACAAAATGCGTTTACACCACCATCTTGGTGAAACAAATACCAAAATATGATCTAGTTGCAGAAACTACACTATATGGTACTTGTAGCTGGGATCTTTTAGAAGTTCCATACCATTATTTGTTCCAAAACGGAAAAATGAGCACAGTAGAGTGGTGAGAAACTTATCGTTTTACTTCCTTTAGGTGGAGTTTTTTGTAATTGACCTCTCGTTGTTTGATATAACCCAAGGAGAGGAAAAGTGTTTATAGTTCATGAATTCCTTCCAAGTTCCAACTTTGCAGGGGCTAAACGAGCTGAGATGGAGGAATATTGAACCCTCCAGTTTTACGTGTGCTCCTCTATTACTTTCTTTCTTGAAACTCTTTCACCCCAATCAAATTTAGCATTAGGGACAGAGTGAGTAACTTAGTCACTATCTCAATTCTTTGTTGTGAGTTTTCAGGTTTTGCCTTTTCTTTATTGATCTTTCTTTAATGAGGAAGGTAAACTGTTAGAATTGTTTGTTGTGTTATTGATATTTGCATTGTATGAAAGATCTGGATCAAATGTATCATAACGCAGTCTATTGTACTATCCCCCTGCTCTTCCCATCCTTACGTGATTCGTCGCTATGGTACTTACTAGCTGATGATAAGACTAGTAGTTCTTTGGAAAGTTGTAACTGGATTTGGCAATGTGAGATTCTCTTTAACTGTGCTTATGAATAAATTAGAATGGTCATCTGTTGTTTTCAGCTTCGCAATCCGGTGGGCGGTGGGTAATGGTCCCACCCCTCTACCCTTCTCCAACTAAATACCAGACTCGGTTTCCAAGTAGAATCGAACCCTTGACATGCGCCTACCGCACATCCCTTGTTGTACTACCTTTGCCATTGACCCAAAGCCCTGGGACGGTTGACTATACTTTCTCTTTGAAATAGTTATGCAAAGATTCACATATAAGACAATACTGGAGAGTGGAGATAAAGAAGATGGCACAGTCATGTGATGATAAACTCTTTCGATTATGTTCCTCTAAATGGCATGCTACACTTGGATCAACTTTGTGAGGACAAAAATCCAACTTTTTGTTTCTTCTCCGACAGATGATATTGTTAGTTCAAGAGCTATTTCTTTCTGAGACTCTTGCTATTTGAATTTCTCGTTCTAGAGCAATAAAAGCATAGGTATAGGTCATGTAACCCGTATGGCCTATAGGTCACCGGTTCGAGCCGCGGAATCAGCCACTGTGCACCAGGCTAAGTTGCATCACACCCACTTGGGGTGCGGCCCTTCCCCGTACCCTACGTGAACGCGGGATGCTTTGTGCACCGGGCTACCCCTATATGTCATGTTGAAACCAATATTGATGATTACGCAAGTAGCAATGACCTTTTCTAATGTTGTCATCCTGAAAAACATGGAAAGGAAAGGACACTCAATCTGCTTGATTAACCTGGTCGAATAGTAGACCTTCGTTCGTCTATTACTTCAATAGTTGTACACAACTTTTTAAGATATATCACCAAAAGTTTTGTTACATTACAGATAGTTTTTGGCAGAAGGAATTAGTCGGTTGATTTTTGGGATATACCTTCCAAATATGACATATTCCTTATTTGATTCTGAAGTCTTCATTTATATGTCTATATGTCTCACATCCTGCACGTTGACGCCAATATAATTGTATTCTCATATGTTGCTGTTTAACAAAATCTGAAACACTTGCATTTTTTCTGCAGCAAATTCTTAACTACTTCACATTTAAAGCAGTGAGGACTATTTTGAACCAACTTAATGAAGTGGACTCTCCACAATATCAATGGTTCAATGAGTAAGTACATATTTTCCTCTCAAAAGTATTTTTTTTTAATGAATAAGAGTGTGTCCTATGGTCTACTGGCTCTCAGATTATCAAACAGAAATGCCTAAATCTTGAGTTATTTCCCTTGATCTTGATATTTTACGGCTAAAGAGAGCAGTAATCACTGCAGTACTGATGTCAAACATTTGAGCTTGTTCACTTCGTTTCTTGACTATCTGTTATTCAACAGTTATGTTACACTAAATAAGCTTAGGGATGGGAAGCGTTTTATTCGCAACCTTGCTAAGGTAAGTCTTCTTGACCTCCATTTATGTACATCAAGTGTCTTAATTTAAGTAACTATGGACTTTGCATCTTTGAAATGACCTCCGAGCTCTTGACAAAGATTTTAAAAAGAGAGAAGAAATCACTCTCACAAGAAAAAGAAAGCGAGCTGACAACTTCTTACGATATTCTTGACAGGAGAAGCAAGAACTCGCTGAAAAAGTGATGGTAACACGGCTCAGTCTGTATGCGAAATGGATAAAAGTAAGAAGTAAAACGCTTTTGCTTCAAAACTTTTGGACATGGAACTGTCATACTTACTTGTTTTATTTTATTTTTGCCGCTGATCTATTGTAGAAATGTGATCACGAGGAGATCTACAACCGAATATCTGATCAGAATGTGGAAGTGATGCGTGAGCGGCTCATGGAAACTGTGATTTGGCCATCAGATGACACGAACTCGGAGAGAGTTGGGTGAAAGAAACTCATTGTGCACTGTTGATTTCACTTCACTTTTCTCTTTCAGATTCTATTAGCTTCTCACTGAAATTTGCAGCAAATTAGTTTATGTTGTATTCTTCCGAGATCACCGGGATTCTTGAACTTAAGTTGTATATAAAAGGGATTTCGTATTTCATATTCAGTATATCAAGAAGGGGAGCCTTGGTGTAACTGGTAAAGTTGATGCCTCGTGACAAGGAGGTCACGAGTTCAAGCCGTGGGAAACAGTCTCTTACAGAAATACAGGGTAAGACTGCGTACAATAGACCCTTGTGGTCCGGCCCTTCCCCGGACCCCGCGCATAGCGAGAACTTAGTGCCCTGGGCTGCCTTTTTTTTTTTTTTTTTTTTTTTTTTTTTTTTAATTTATATATATATATTCAGTATAATTCAAGATCAGTTGACTTCTTATGGAAATGATAGATCAGCCTGGAGTCTTAGAAATTGCAGTTTCTTTGTTGCACTGCTATTCCCAACTTCTATTCTGTGGTATGTAAAATACATTCCTGAAAATTTTCTCTATTCCTGACTCCTTTGCAAGTGGAATTTGAGTTTCTTCTATTGTGAAAACTGAAACTACAATCATGACAAACTTGCACTGAATTGGCTAATGATATGGTTTTCAGTTTTCATGAGATTATTATAATGTCCCTTTTTCTTTCCCTATATTGTAGTGATTATACATGCTTGCTTTGGGTATTTCGAAAACAGTGCATATCCCTTTGATTACCGTAATGCTAATAGTGTCTTCATTCTTCGCCAATATTAATATCGTTCTTCATTAGTTTTAGCAACAATTGGAAGAAACTTTTTTTATGAAACAATGGGAAGAAACTTATTGGTTCTCTTCTGAGATCTTAAATTTTTATCACATGTATATGTAAGATGATTAATTTCATAATGTACATCATGTATATCTTCATCAACTCATCAAAAGTATTGACAGACGCAAGTGATACTTCTTTTCAAAAACATTTCCTTCTTGTGGGGGTTGGAGTGGCCACTAAACTAACGATTATAATAAGGATTTGTTAAAGTCCAGTGGAAACAACTTAGTAGAGGGAAACTCCCTTTTTGTCTCGTACCTCCGCTCCTAAGCTAACTAAGAATGCTATCTGTTTCTGTGTAATCTGAGTTATATACAGTGAGGATATAAAAACTTCTTTACACTATCAAGTGTAATTTAACTTATTATAGGCAATGACAGAGCCACGTGCATTTAAGGGGTGCCAATTGGCATCATTTCGCCAGACAATCGCTTAAAAATTATTTTTATGTACATGTAATATATATTGACCCCCTTGACTTCTTCGTGAATTTACTTTTTATATTTTGAATCTATTTAGTGAAAATTCTGACTCCGCTACTAATTATAGCAGGTTAGTTACCAAGCTTATCAAGTTAAAAATTTATGCTTTTAATACAATAATCACCTCATAAATAACTTGATTATGCAAATATTCCTGTACATAGAACTTAAACTCTTATAATGATCCACGGTGATGGATGTCGCAGCTGTTGAAAGAGTCGGTCAAAAGAGTACTCCCTTAGAAAAGGTAAATCTTATATCTGATTAATAGCATGTTTGGATAAGCTTCTCACCATGCCAAAAGCACTTTGTTTTTTCAAAAAAATGTTTTTTCCCTCAATTTGAGGTGTTTGGCCAAGCATTTATTTTTTTTTTAAAAATGCTTTTGGCTAGAAGCAGAAGCACTTTTGAAAAAGCAAAAAAAAAAAATAGCTTCTCTCGAGAAGCAGAAGCAGAAGCAGTTTTGACTTTTCTTCCTACCAAAAATACTCTTTGAAAAATATTATTGTTTACCCTAAAAACTGAGTATCAATTGATAAACAACGAATTAAATAGATAAATTGGACAATAAAATAAATCAAAACGGTCTGCAAATAATGCCTCGACCTCGATTCGAGAAAGTCTCGAGGTTAGTTAATAAGAACAATAGAGGATGGAACAAACATCGATGAACAGTAAGTAAAACAAAGAAAATACCGTATGTGCATATTCTTATCAGTGAATAATGATTGTCCCCCTCATAAGTGAATGGGATCCCTCTTTATATAGTAGAGGAATCCTGTACAACTCTAATAATGAAAGTAGATCTCATGATTGGCACTAATAACCGCTTTGATTTGATCTGTTCCGGAATTTCCGCCGTGATCTTCGACCGGTTACTGATATCTCGTCATTCCGTTATTACGCCTTACTCGAAGTCAGTCATGCTTGATCTCGATTGTTGCTGGCCTCGATCTCAATGAACACTTTGATCTCCAGGCTTGATATTCTATCTTCGAGCTCGAGCCCGATCTATTATGAGGTTACCCTCGAGGCAACTCTCCTGCCAACAAAATCAGGTATGCCCGATTTCGACCGTATACAGATAGTCCCCTCGATTTTTGGAGTGTAACGGGAAGAAACAAATTCGAGACTTCGATTTAATACCTCGATCAATTATGACGTCAACATCGTGACGTAAGCGATTGAAGTGTCGCGTCTGCACAATTCCCAAGGTCATTAATTAACGCCAGTTGATGGTCGGCCACCGGTGCTTTCAAACCATCAAAGTGGCTATTATAAATAGACCACCTTCATAATCTTCTCAAACTTTACTTTCAAACTTCTTCTAATCTTCAAAAGCTCTTCTATTCTCTTCAAGTTCATCAACTTTGTCGGTTTACGTTTGTCAATCTTTTATTAAAACACAAATTCCGCCTTCTTCCTCCTTAAACCTCATATAGAAATGACAAAAACATTAAAGACCGTTCCTCAAGAAGAAAAGGCCTCCTTATCGCGGCCGGCCGGTAACAAAACACTGGTGGAGCCACGTAAAGAAGCGTGCATCCCCGGGCCATATGAACTTACTTCCGACTTTAAAGTCGAAAAACCCTCTTCGATTCCTGGATGATGTGAGCCCATGTCTAGATACATCTGCTCGATATCCGAAGGCGATCTCGAGCAGGTGAAAAAAAACTGCCACTGGGAGAATAACGAGGTGGTGATTCCTACCCCCGAGGAGGACATCACCACTCATGTGAAAGGGTTCTTAAGTGTGTATAATTACCCTTTCACACTGGGTTCCGTCGATCCTGTCATAATCGACTTCTGCCGCCAATACCGGGTAACCTAGGCCAGATCTACCCCTCTTTTTGGCGCATTGTCATTTTGCTCAGATTCTTCTCAATCAAGGTCGAGGGGATATCTTTCACCCTCGATCATCTCATTAGGCTATATAGCCCCCGTCTTTATCAGAGCGGACTGATAAGGCTTCAGCGTCGGGCCACGAAGGTGCTGTTCTCGAGCATAAACAAGGACAAAGAACGAGGATGGATGAGCCGGTTTGTCCGAGTCAGGACCTCTGACTTAATCCCTACCGAGAAGATGTCATTCCCCAAAGAATGGAACATGAAGCGTAAGTAGAACCTCACCGATAACGTTTGATTACTTGTTATGTTTCCTTTACCTCTTCTCATCTATATTCTTCTTTATGGTGAGCTTCCCCTTGGTTTCCTGGTGCAGTCCCGGACCTTGCAGGTTGGGTTGGACAACTAGTTTCAAGCTCTTCGTATGCTGAGCGCTCGTGGCGTGATTTGGCCAAGGGTCAATGGGAGGCCAAAAATCATGGTAAGTTTCCATGTCTGTGTTTGATGCTTTCCTATGAAATACTTCTTGTTAACTTGATATCTTCTCATACAGGTCTTGAAGATAATGTCGTCATGAGGCCGCCTCCCCCCAGGGAAGAGGAGGTCCCGAAGCCGACCAAAGACAAGAAAAAGAGAAGGGCCTCGCCTCCGGATACCCCAAAGCCCAGGAAAAGCAGGGCTCTAAAGTCGAAGACTCCTCCCGCCGTTTTGTTTGCCGATGTAGTCCAAACGCTACGAGATGAAGACGAGGAGGGAGAAAATGCTGACTGCCTACTGGTGGCTCGGAAGAGGGAAGGCATCGAAGCTTCGAGAACTGCTGAGCTAGTGACAATTGAGGAGGTTCAGCCGCAGACCAAGGTGATCTCGGAGAAAGGTCCGAGCAGAGTCCCAGAGTCATCGGGTGTTGATGATGCCTCCTACCGTGATGAGCAACTGGCGGGTGTGCCCGAAGGGTCTAGTTCTGAGGCCCTTCAAAGAGAAGAGAATGCCCCAAGTGACTCGCTCGGGGCAACTAACATTGATGATTCGCCGCCCGACCCCACGTTCTCTGAGGGGCAGTTTTGGGATGCCCGGTCCATGTGGACCCCCAATGTAGGGACGGCCCCCGAAGGAGATGATATATTTCACGGCTGCTTCGCGGGGGTTCGATGATGTTTCTGACCTGGACGCATCACTCATTTTTGATAAGGCTCAGCGGCTTCTGAACCAAGTGAGTTTTATCCCATGTTACCATGCTTATGTTTGTTCTTATTTCTCTAAGTCTAATTTCCTTCCTTTCTGTACAGGCTACGACGCTCCACCGAGAAGCGTCCTCCAAATACCGAGCTGAGCTGGCCTGATGTGAGGCTAATCTCAAAAATCTTACGGAGGAGAGAGACGCCCTCAAACTCCTCTATGTGCAAAAAAAGAGAGGAGATCATGAGTATTCGAGCCGAGCTAACAACAGCTCATCAAGATTAGACCGAGCTCATTGAACGGGTAATGTAAATGTTTGGGAGCTTGTTATGTATTAACTTGATATTGGCGACTAACACTTTGATCCTGCAGGTTCAGCAGAAGGCCAAATTGGTTGAGCAGCTTCGTGAGGAGGCCAAGATGAAAGAGGCAGAGACATTGGGGTGGAAGCAAAATATGGACCGTCTCGCCTCGGAGAAAAATGGGTTCGGGCCCAACTGTCTTCGGTTGAGCGTCAACTCCAAAGTGTGAAGGAGGAGAACTTGTCCCGAGCTCAGAAGGTTGAAGAGCTCGAGACTCAGTTGGCCACTGAGCTTACAAGGGCCACATCTGAGGCAGAGGCGTTCGTGGCCTCCTACCGAGCCGACGCTGAAGCCGCTAACATTCGGGCAAAGGAAATTTCTGATACTACTGAGGTTAGATTGTTCCGTGTTGCCGAACATGCTAGGCGCCAGTCTCGGAGAGAGACTCTTCAGGAGGTATATGCTCGTGGCTTCGACCTCACGACTGATATCGAGAGTGCGAAGGTTTCGGAGGACGAGGCCGGAGCTTTGCTTTCCGATGATGAAGACTCTGCGAGTGGATCCAAGAACGAAGGAGATGAAGATGAAGCTCCCGAAGATGCGCTCCCGAAGCAGACTAGGAACTTAGGAATTTTTCTCCTTGTGTAAGACCATGTGTGGTTTTTGTAAATACTTTGCATATATGAAAGATTCCTTTTCTTTCCGTTTCGTCTCTGATTTCTAATTTATGATAAATTTTGTTTTGCCTTTGCCTTGTGAAAACTTTGTTGCAATCGGGTTGTTGTAGCCTCTATAATCGAGTGAGCAATAGCTCAAACTCACAGTAGAACAAACCCTTAGGTTTTTAAGTTAAGCGAGGGCGAGTCCCCGAGCTCAACAATATGTTCGGGATTTTGATTTCGGATGGCTTGATCGAAGCCGTAATTGTACTGTTTTTATAGCCGAGTTCGAGTAAGTTTCTAACTCACAGTAACGGACCCCTTAAGGTTTTATATCAAATAATGATGAATCCTCGAGCTATATTCAAGTCAGTTTTATTTGAGCTCGGAATAGTGGAACCCTTAGGTCCGAATTGAGTGAGAACAAAATCTCGAACTCTAAGTGTATTGGCCCTTAGGCTCTTTAGACTGGGCCTATATGGCCTTTAAAAGATGGCTATTTTTTCCCTTTTTCGGCTTAGAAGACTTAGTAAAAAAATTCTTTATACTTTAACACGTATTCTTTACCCATTGGGTTTTTTGAGGGTTCGATGTCGATTGAAATCCCTTTGCTTTTTGTGCCTTAGCACGTTTGTGTTAAGATAATTCGATACCTCTTAAGGTTTCTCGAGGGCTGATTTTATCGAAGCCCTTTTGATTACTTGCCGAGGGTAGCCTTTTTAAACTGTTTTTTCAAAGAATTTGAAGGCCTATTTTTATTGCGGGATTCAGACGTCTCCAAGCCGCCTTAATTTAGCCGTAGCCTTTGAGTATGCCTCTTGGGCTTATTTCCCAATAACACTTCGAACACTAGTCCCCGAGAGTGATGTCCTTGGCCTATAGATCGAGGGGTGCCTTTTTGGGGTCTTATGAATTTGAGTTTAGATTACTCGAATATGTCGATCGTCGACGGCAGTCCCCGAGTGTACAAGGTATATTTGCACTTGGCCCTTGAGCCATTTCTCACAAAATCATAAGCATGGAGCTTGTATAGTAGAAAATTTTCTTTGAGACACAAGATGTTTGATATAGAAAGAATGCTTCTTTGTATAATTTATACATGCATACATGTTTTGCCATCAGGGCTCGACTAATCTATACGGACACGGTTCATTCGACCGTTTGGACCATTACAAAGTTTCTCTATCGAGACTCTTTGACACGAAGTATTTTCCTCGAAAGTGTAACATCCGAGGGTGATGACCCCAATATTCAAGGTTGATTGTAAAGAAGCCTTGGATACTGTTGAATTGTCCTCAGGTAGCACATAATTGTTTCCTCGTTAAAAACCTCGATGGAAAAACTCACTTGGGATAAAAATCGATCTAAGGAAAAAAGAGTGCAACGCGTGCTTTAAAACTTGAGGTCTCGATGTCTTCGATCGAACACTTGCAGTGAGTTAGCGTCGAATATATAAATGAAAAAAGGGGATAAAGTCATACCTTAGCAATAATACCGTTTGAGAAGCGATATGTTCCAATTATTTGGCAATTGTTCGCCGTCCATCGTGCCGAGCTTATAAGATCCCTTTTCGACGATGTCGAGGACTTGGTAGGGTCCCTCCCAATTTGGGCCGAGCTTCCCTTCATTAGGATCTCGAGTGTTGATGGTGACTTTCCTCAGGACTAAGTCCCTGACTCTGAAGTGGTGAAGGTTGGTTCTCCTATTGTAGTATCTTTCGATTCGTTGCTTTTGTGCAACCATTCGAATGAGTGCGGCTTCTTGTTTTTCATCCAATAATTCGAGGCTAGTATTCATAGCCTCGTAATTTGACTCTTCTGTTGTATGTCAAAACCTGGCAATGGGTTCCCCGACTTCGACTGGAATTAAGGCTTCGGAGCCATATACTAAGGAGAACGAGGTTGCCCCCGTACTGGACTTTGATGTTGTTCGATATGCCTAAAGGACTTCGGATAGAATTTCTCTCCATTTCCCCTTAGCGTCGTTCAACCTTTTCTTTAGGTTTTGAATGATAGTCTTGTTCATCGATTCGGCATGTCCGTTCCCACTAGGGTGATACGGCGTTGATAATATCCTTTTTATTTTGTGGTCTTCGAGGAATTTCGTCACTTTGCTGCCGATAAATTGTTTTCCATTATCACACACTATTTCGGGGGGTATCCTAAATTGACATACGATGTGATCCCAGATGAAGTCTATAACCTCTTCCTCTCTCACTTTCTCGAACGTCTATGCTTCAACCCATTTAGAAAAATAGTCTGTCATAAATAAAATGAACTTAGCTTTACCTGGGGTCGATGATAGAGGGTAGACGATATCCATTCCCCATTTCTTGAATGGCCATGGGGATAGGACTGAATGAAGTTGTTCTCCGGGCTGATGGATCATCGGTGCAAATCTTTGACATTTATCACATTTTCGAACAAACTCCTTAGTGTGTTTTTCCATGATATCCCAGTAGTATCCTGCTCTAATGATTTTGTGAATCAGTGATTCAGCGCCGGAGTGGTTCCCACAAGTGCCTTCATGGACCTCTCGTAAAACATAACCGGTGTCTCCTGGTTCTAAGCATACTTCCAATGGTCCATCGAATGTCCTTCTGTATAATGTTCCATCTTCAGCCAATGTGAATCGAGCAGCTTTGGTTTGTAGGGCCCTCGACTCTTTAGGGTCCGATGGGAGCTTTCCGTTCTTCACGTATTCAATATATTTATTCCTCCAATCCCAGATTAAGCTTGTAGAGTTTATCTCGGCATGACCTTCCTCGATCACGGATCTCGGGAGTTGAACGACAGTCCCCGAGCTGATCTCATCTTCCTCAACCGATGATCCCAAATTTGCAAGTGCATCAGCCTCACTGTTTTGTTCTCGAGGTACATGATGCAAAGTCCATTCCTTGAAACGGTGCAAAGTTACCTGCAGTTTGTCCAAATACCTTTGCATTCTATCCTCTCGAACTTCGAAGGTTTTGTTTACTTGGTTCACCACCAGTAAAGAGTCACACTTGGCTTCAATGACTTCTGCTCCCAAGCTTTTAGCTAGCCCGAGACCTGCAATCATGGCCTCGTACTCGGCCTCATTGTTAGTCAACCTAGAAGTTTTGATAGATTACCAAATAGTGCTACCCGTGGGCGACTTCAAAACGTTGCCTAGCCCGTACCCCTTCACATTCGAATCACCCTCTGTGAAGAGAGTCCATACCCCCGATGATGTACCCGATGTTAACAAGAGTTACTTTTCAACTTCGGGTACGAGGATTGGCGTAAAATTGGCCACGAAGTCTGCTAAAATTTGAGACTTGATGACCGTCCGAGGTTGATATTCGATATCGTACCCACTGAGTTTAACGGCCCATTTGGCCAATCGGCCCGATAGTTCGGGCTTGTGCAAAATATTACGAAGTGGGTAAGTGGTTAATACGCATATGGGGTGACATTGAAAGCATGGTCTTAACTTTCTAGAGGCGCTTATTAGTGCAAGTGCCAATTTCTCCAAGTGTGGATATCTAGTTTCTGCTTCTCCTAAGGTTCGACTTACATAATAAACGGGAAATTTCGTACCTTGCTCTTCTCGAACTAGGAAACCACTTACCGC
>AWOL01S0055029.1:0-20043 GCA_000715115.1 Nicotiana otophora | reverse complement strand
GGGGGGGGGGGGGGAGAAACTGAACCCTACATGGGTTTCCTACGTGTCCCTCTGTGGGATGTCAGATCAAACGTAGTTCTGTTACAGCAGAAACCTAATTCTATTTCTCTTCAAACATAGTATCTCTTGATTGCGTCTGAGTTGATAGGTTTTGTGTTGACTCTTCCATCCATTTCTTCCAAGATTAGAGCTCCACCCGATAGTGCTCGGTGAACCACGTAAGGCCCTTGCTAGTTTGGTGCGAACTTTCCTTTGGCTTCTTCTTGGTTAGGAAAGATTTCCTTCAAGACCAACTGCCCCGATGCGAACTGGCGAGGTTTAACTCTCTTGTTAAATGCACTGGCCATCCTGCTATGATATAGCTGACCATGACATACTACATCCATTCTTTTCTCGTGAATGAGCATGAGTTTTTCCTGTCTGGCCCGTATTCATTCAGCATCGTCCAATGTTGCCTCTTGAATGACCCTTAAGGACGGTATTCGACCTCTACAGGTATCACAACTTTAGTGCCGTATACTAACATGTACGGCATTGCCCTATTAGATGTTCTCATGGTGGTCTGATAACCTAGTAAAGCGTAAGGTATTTGTCATGCCATTGTCTGTGATTGACCACTATATTTTGTAGAATTCTCTTGATATTCTTATTGGCTGCCTTGACTGCCCCATTTATTTGTGGTCTGTAAGCTGTGGAATTGCGGTGGATGATTCTGAACTTCTCAAAGATTTCTCTCATGATGTTGCTTTTGAGGTTAGCATCATGTCAGTGATGATAGACTCCGATATCCCAAATCTGCAGACGATGTTGCTTCGGATGAAATCTGCCACTACCTTGTTTTGTGATGACCTTGTAAGTAGATGCTTCGACCCATTTGGTGAAATAGTCGATAGCTACCAAGATGAAATAGTGTCCATTTGATGCTACAGGCTCTATAGGTCTAATCACGTCCATGCCACAAGTGGAAAACGACCAGGGTGAACACATTACATTTAACTCATTCGGCGGAACCCGGATGAAATCCCCGTGAATCTGGCACTGGCTACACTATTGCATATAGCAGATACTGTCACTTTCCATAGTCATCCAAAAGTATCCAGCTCTCAAGATCTTCTTGGCTAATGTGAATCCATTCATGTGGGGTCCACATATTCCTGCATGCATTTCTTCCAATAGTCTGGTTGCCTCGGCAGCGTCTACACATCTTAACAAACCTAAGTCTTGGGTCCTCCTGTACAAGACTTCCCCGTTGAGGAAAGAGTGGTTCACTAGCCTCTTGAGGGCTCACTTTTGACCATTAGTAGGATTCTCCGGGTATCCTCTGGCTGCAAGGAATTTGTTGATGTCGTGATACCATGATACCATGTTGATCCCTAATCTCTACCTAGTTAGGGTCGATGTAGTTCTTATCTGGATGGTGAATCATAGATGATAAGGTTGCAAGGGCGTCGGTGAACTTGTTCTGAATCCTGGGGACATGCTTGAACTCAATCTTTGTGAACTTCTTGCATAGATCCTTTGTTTAACACATATATGGAAGTATCTTGACATTCTAGGTGGACCATTCCCCTTGGACTTGGTGTATCAACAGATCGGAGTCCTCTATGACCAAAAGTTCTTTGACGTTCATGGCGACTTCCATTATTATTCCAAGGATGCATGCTTCGTATTCAGCCATATTATTGGTACATGGGAATCTTATCTTTGCCGATGCTGGATAATGTTGTCCAGAATTCTAAATTAGGACTGCACCAATTCCGACTCGTTTGAAGTTTTCTGCTCCATCAAACAACATTCTCCATCCAGGGTATGATTATGCAATATCTTCTCTAGCAAATAACACTTCTTCATCGGGAAAATACGTAGTAAGTGGCTCGTAATCCCCATCCACCGGATTCTCTATGTGGTGGTTGGCTAAAGCTTGTCCTTTGATATCTTTTTGAGTTAAGTACACAATGTCAAATTCGCTTAGGAGAATTTGCATTTAGCTAACTTTCTGGCAAGCATCGGCTTCTGGAAGATTTACTTGAGTGGGTCGAGACGAGATACCATATGCGTAGTGTATGCTGACATGTAATGCCTTAGTTTCTGGAAAATCCAAGTCAGAGCACAACAAGTGCATTCTATTAGAGTATACTTGGCCTCGCATGGTGTGAACTTCTTACTTAAGTAGTAGATGGCATGCTCCTTTCTCCCAGTTTCGTCATGCTATCCCAACACACAGCCGAAGGAGTTATCCAAGACTAACAAATAGTAATAATGGCTTCCCTGGTTTGGGGGGAACCAATACTAGTGGATTTAAGAGATATTCCTTGATTCAATCGAAGGCTTTCTGGCACTCTTCTGTCCATTTTATGGCAACATCCTTGTTCAGCAACTTCAAAATGGGTACACAGATTACCGTGGACTGGGCTATGAAGCAAACTGATGTAATTCAATCTACCCAGGAAACTCATGACATCTTTCTTGCTCTTTGGTGGTGGTAATTCCTGAATAGTCTTGATTTTTGATTGGTCCAGCTCTATCCCCATCCTGCTTACAATGAAGCCTAACAGCTTTCCAGTGGAGACTCTGAATGCGCACTTTGCTGGGTTCAACTTCAAACTGTACCTTTGGAGGTGTTCGAAATATTTCCTCAAATCGTCCAAGTGCTCTTAACTGTTCTGAGACTATATGATGATGTCATCCACCTACACTTCAATCTCCTTATGAATAATGCCATGAAAGAGGGTCGTCATGGACCTCATGTAGGTGGCGTCGACGTTCTTGAGACCGAAAAACATAGCTCTATAACAATAGACTCCCCAAGGTATGGTGAAGGTCGTCTTCTCTGCATCTTCCTCATGCATCAAGATTTGGTGATACCCAACAAAACAATCCATGAACCACTGCAATTCGTGCTTCGCGCAATTATCGATGAGGATGTGGATATTTAGCAGAGGGAAATCAACCTTTGGGCTGGCTTTGTTGAGATCTTGGTAGTCCACACATATTCTGATCTTTCCATATTTCTTGGGTCCTGGTTCGATGTTTGCCAACTAGCTAGGATAGTTAGTGACCCTTACTACATTCGCTTCGATCGTCTTGGTCACTTCTTCCTTTATCCTTAGATTTAAATCAGGTTTCAATTTTCTAGTTTCTGCTAGACCGGCAGTCCTGAAGGATTGGTGGGCGGTCGATGTCAGACAATGTCAGTACTTAATCCCGGCATGTCATCATATGTCCACGCGAACACATTGATGTACTATCAGAGGAGCTCAATCAGTGTTTCCTTTTGCTCGGCTTCTAGATGAATGCTGATTCTGGTTTCTTTTACGTCTTCTTTACTTCCAAGATTGACCACTTTTGTCTATTCGATATTGGGCTTATTCTGACTCTCCAACTCCTCGATCTTTTGCGGGAGATTGTCGGGCATCATGCTCTCCTCATACCCCTCACAATCTGGGTTGTTGCGCTCAACTATTTTGTTACATGTCATAATCGCGGAACGCAGGTTTTTTAGCAGTTTGATTACTATAAAGAAACGATAAGTATAAATAAAGCGGTAAATATAGTTTCAATATTCGAGAAAATGATTCTTTTCATTTCTTCAAAATAGGAACGCCTTAACCGTTCAAAAGAGGCAAATGACAAAAAAGCTACATACACGGTGCATGCCTCAATTGACCGTGCGCTTTTCAAAAAAAAACTTTTATAGTTCCATATTACCATGTAAGGCCCCATAAACGTTTTCTTAAAAACCCGGGTTCCGTGATGCCAAAGTAGGCGTAGAGATTAATAATGCACCGGAAAGTAGGCCAAAGTAGGCGTAGTTGAACAATGCACCGGAAAGTAGAGGAAAATATTTGGCAATGTTATGCATTTCTGCGGTCCATTATGCGACCACCGAATCACTCTACGGGCCGCATAATGAAAGCAGAAGTGAGGCAGGAGAGGGCCAATTTTTGGAAGACATTTCAGCAAGGTTTGGGTACTCAGGTGAATCTTAGTACAACTTTCCATCCACAGACCGACGGGCAAGCAGAGCGGACTATTCAGATGCTTGAGGACATGTTGCGTGCTTGTATTCTTGATTTCAAGGGTAGCTGGGATAATCATTTGCCACTCATAGAGTTTGCTTATAACAACAGCTTTCGTGCAAGTATCTAGATGGTTCCATGAAAGTGTTATGGCAAAACCATCAGGTTGAAGAGGCCATGTGGGAGGCCGAGGAAGAGATGAAGAAGAAGTATCCTCACTTGTTTGAATAGTTGTGTAATCTTTTATTTTATGAACCTGTCGCCTAAGAATTTTGTATCACTTGTTCAGTTAATGTAAAGGTGTTCCTTTTGTTTGTATGTTGTTTACATGAGGCCACGGTTGGCGTTGTTATGAGTTATGTTACATCGTTGGGTTTTATAAATATTTGTAGGATGTGTTTCTGGGGCTCTCTGACAGGTGGATAGGCCAGTTACAGGGGAAACTCTGGCGGGATTTTTGGAAATTTAGGGAGTTAGTCAAATTTGGGGCTGCTGGTGTGTGGTATGCAAACTGAGTTGCATAAGATGCTAATAACAGATTTTTACCCTCATTCGAGGACGAATGATCTTAAGTGGGGGAGAATGTAAGGCCCCGTAAATTGTTTCCTAAATACCCGGGTTCCATTGGGTTGAACAATGCATCGGAAAGTAGAGGACAATGTTTGGCAATGTTATGCGTTTCTGCGGTCTATTATGCGACCGCAGAATCACTCTCCTGGTCGCACAATGGCCGTAGAAGTGAGGCAGAAGAGGGCCAGTTTGGATGAAATTTTGCGGATAGCTATGCGATCGCATAACTATTCTGCGGTTTATTATGCGATCACAAAACAGGTCTGCGGTCTGCATAGTGACCGCAGACACGGACATGTTTTTGGCTGTTTTGGTCACCGATTATACGACTGATATGCGGTCCGCATATCGATTATGCGATCACAGACCTTGTTCCAGAGCTTCACTTTTTGGGGTTTTTAACCTGACCCTATTTCGTTAAAACATATCCCATGTACCATTTTGATCATATTTTCTGATATTTTTAGAGTGAGAGAGAGGGTCCTAGTGGGAGAAGTGATCTTCATCACATTGCTCTCCAATTATCACTTAGAATCTTGAAAATTATCAAGAGAGGCACCTAGGTTGTTACATCCCGTACTTTGATATTAGGATGAGTCGTAGTAATCCATATGGGCTTAAAGGGATTAAGACCATTCATGGGAATATAGAGGATTTGCGACTATATTATTGTAAGACCCCGTAAGTTTAACAACCTTGATACCATTATATACATTTGATATGGTATTTTGAGTGGAATATTTTTATAAAAAAAGGTTTGAAAAATATGATTTTATATAGTTATTATATTACTACTTTCGAATATGCTTTAAATTATACACAGAATATGAGAAAGTTTATGAGCTTTTCTTTATTGTAAAGATAGAAATTATTTTCTCCCAAGAAAAGAAGGTTATCTTTTACCATTTTAAGAATTAAGCGTACGGAAATTTGTAATCTTTATATGAGATTAGGAAAATTAGAAGTTGAGAATATATATATATATTTTTACATGAATGTTTTAATAAAATAATAGTGTATGTATTGATTTTATATGGTACCACATGACCATGATTGTAAAGTGTATGAGGTGTGTTAAAAGTGAGTAGTATTTTAAGTAATTTGAGATAATTCTTAATTATGTCAATAAGTGGATAATTAATGATTTTAGTGGAAGATGAATTAAAAGTTTGGATAAGGCCTACAAGGTCTAACGTGGCACCCCCCC
This sequence comes from Nicotiana otophora, assembly GCA_000715115.1. Classification (NCBI taxonomy): domain Eukaryota; kingdom Viridiplantae; phylum Streptophyta; class Magnoliopsida; order Solanales; family Solanaceae; genus Nicotiana; species Nicotiana otophora. The sequence continues at coordinate 14,247 of AWOL01S0055029.1, read as the reverse complement.
CCCCCATTCCAAATTAATGACTCTTAAAGCCATGTAACTTGGTGGCACCAAGGTGTATGATGAGTCATAACACCAAAGTGGCTTTGTTTACACGTTGGAGGAATAACATAAGCTGTCTTTGGAGGAATAACACATAAGTTGCCTTTGATAATTTCCTTTGTCTTGTTTTCATTATTGGTAATGAACTTGGAGAAATTTTGGGAATACATGGCAGATTAAGGCCGAAAGCAAATTGTTTGATGATGTAGAGTATGGAGTGAATATTAGTTAGATAAGAAATAAGGTGCTATGATATCAAAAATATCTTACGGAGTTTTTCCTACTTCGATTGGGCGTTACGTGTTTTTCGCAGAAGACGTGTATTAAAGGGATTATTAAGAGAACCGGCTCAGGTATGTTAAGGCTATCCCTTCTTTCCTTTTGGCATGATCCAAGTAACGATACGTAAACGTAATGTTATTTCATAAATAGTTCTACTTTTGTAACTAAGGATGTCTATGTTATTCATTCCTGTAAACGTTATATTCAAGAATGTCTAAGTATGTATCTAGTTCCCTATTGAGGTATTTGATAAAGATGTTAATATTTGTAACGGTATTATATGCATCATCATTTACCACCGAGCTATGGCCGGTTGGGCAGTTATACATTTACCACCGAGCTAAGACTGATTGGGCATTCATGCATTTACCACCGAGCTACGACCGGCTGGGCAGTTATACATTTACCACCGAGCTACGGTCGGTCGGGCAGTCATGCATTTACTACCGTGCAACGGCCGGTCAGGCAGTTACCGCTGATCAGTTGGGAAGTCATGCATCATACGATATGGATAATAGTCTTAAAGAGAAGCATTATATATATAAGTATACTAAGTATGCATATACGGTGGCACTTCAGAGATTCAGGTTGATTCTTATATCTATTTAATTAATGTTGTCTTATGGATATGTTTCAGTTCTGCCTTACATACTGAGTACATTATTTGTACTGACGTCCTTTCGTTGGGGATGCTGCATTTGTTACTGTAGGTATAGATAATCAGTTGGACGAGCCCTCATAGTAGACGAGGTTAGCATTCAACGAAGGATCGGTAAGACTCCACTTCATTCGGAGTGCAGCCGAGTCTATAAGTCATCATGTCAGAGTTTTGCTACAGATTTATGGGTAGGCCAGTACCCTGTCCCATTTGATGTTAAATAATCTTTGAGGCTTTGTAGACAGAGGTTCATTTTGTACAGCATGTCAGAGGCCTTGACGGCCCATATGTATTCATATTTTAATAAAGATGGTTCATTGATACAATGTTCTCCTACTTACAGTTGTATATTATGAGTTGTGGCCATATGGGCCCAAGATAGTTACAAAAGGAATGAGTTTAGCTAACTCGACCTATGTATGTTCTAGTTTTGGTCGAACGATCATGAATTACAGAGTGGTTTGCTCGGGCCAGCACAGTACCGGGTACCAGCCACGCCTCCCCAGGTTTGGGGCGTGACATAGGTCTTCTTCCTAAGAAGTAAGATTCTATAACCCAAACTCTTAATTTCAATATGTAACTAGAATGGGCCATTAGTAAGGTAATTCATGGGGATGGGAGAGCTTACCTTGCATGTATGTATCCTTGTAGTATGTGGGAATATTGTGAGCTAATAATGGTAGAGAGTGGATTGGGAAATGATGGAATCTTCCACAAAATAGCCTTAAAATATTGATGCACACCTAGTATTTGATAATGTGCTTAAATGAGCTAAAACCATGTTCATATTCCTAATTTTGGTTCAATTTTGTTATATTGCTAAAATAGATTGAAGTGGCTAATATTACGGAACATCTCAAAGTTTTAAGGAGTTCAATTGAGGTATGATGGCTAAACCCCCTACTTCTTAGAATCGAACCACACAGTGATCACGTAATCGGAGTAAGCTCTTGATCATTATAGAATTCGCTATTTCTAATGTGTTTGTATTGAAAGATGTAAGTTCAATCCTTATTCTAAATGCTTTATCATGTTATCTTGTTATTTAAGGATGTGTTCAAAATGGGGAATGTGCGCTAGCAATGTTAAGACTTCATGTCAAGATCAAAATAAATGTTGTTATGCCAAACTGTATGAAAAGCCTCTATGTGCCTAAGACTCCCAAATTGCCCATATGTGAATCTTATGTATTGAATGGGAAGCCTTATTGTTGTTGATACTAATAATGCTGGAATGTGGAAAAAGAAATTGAATTATGAAATACGGCCTAGCGCCAAGAATAACTTTATAATTGGGGCCACTCGTGCCATTGCATTGAAAGTAGGGAAAATAAATACGAATTGAGATAACTCATTGAATATGGGTGATGTCTCAAATGAGATGGCCTAGCCAATCGGGCTGAGATCGGACTCCGTGTAAGAACACGGTGGTATTGTGGATGAAATTGTGAAAAAGGTTTTTGTCTCAAATGAGATGGCCTAGCCGATCGGGCCGTGATCGGACGCCATGCCACACACATGGTAGCACTGTGCTGGAAAGTTATAATGAAATTGTGGTAATGTCTTAGATGAGGCGGACTAGCCGATCGAGCCGAGATTGAACTCCGTGTAAGAATATAAAGGTATTGTGAATTGTGGAATATCGGTACTAAAGGTCACCCAACCTATTAATATGGAAATTGTCTTGAAAACGTATATGATTCTTAACTTGTTGTTTTACTATCACCTGAAGGCCTTATATAAATTATTGATTGTTTTTCTTGTATTATTATTCATTCTATTGAGTTGGTGTTTAGCTATACACACTAGTGCTATTTGGCGGTACTAATGTCCCTTTTTGCCGGGGGCGCTGCATCTTTGAATGGATGCAGGTGGTTACATAGCACACAGTGCTGATCACAGATAGTGCTGCATCCTTTTCTCAGCGGACTCGGTGAGCCCCATTTCATTTCGGGGTCATGTATTGTACCTTTTGTTTATATTATGGGCAGTTTTTGAGGTATAGCCGGGGTCTTATTACCGACACCATCTTTACTCTCTTTTGTATCTTTAGAGGCTCCGTAGACACTATGTGGGTTATATATGGGTGTTGGGAATGTTAAACAAGTCAGTTTGTGTTTGATCACTTGTTCCACTTGAACTTTAAGAAATATGTATTTTGGGACTTAAAAGCGCAATGACTAATGAAATGATTTAGGATTGTATGAATGAGACTCCTACTATATAATTAATGAAATCACGCCTTCTCGTGATCATGGTTTAATTGGGTAGAAAGTATCTAACAAGCTTGCTCGGCCGGGTTCACTCGGCTGAGCGCCAGTCGCGCTTCCCGAGGATGGGGCGTGACAAACTAAGTATCAGAGCCTAAGGTTTTAAAGTGTCCTAGGATGTATCAGAGCCGTGTGTGGTAGAGTCCTTCTTATTGGTGTGTTGTATACCACATCTATAAGTTGGAGGCTACTTGGAAATTTAGGAACAATACCCTTCTTTGATATTCTGGATCATGAGATGAAACTAATTGTGCAATTGTTCCTCCTCTAATTCGTGCATTCCTTTAACTTTCAGTATATGGCACCTAAGAAGAGAGCAAGAACTGGCCAAGGAGACAACACCTCCTTAGGAGTGGCAGTTGACCCTTTATTTGATGATGCGGGTGAACACCCGAGGGGTGAGGATAATCCCCCGACTGCTACACTACCTGATTCCACTACACCGGCCCAGGCCACACCAGTTCCTACACCTACTGAGGGTACAACGGTTCCTCCACCTGACATTCCGATTCCACCTCCAGCCTCAACTTCCGGCTCTGGTATTTCTAATGGGGATCTTAGGGGAGCTATTTAGATGCTTACTCAAATAGTGGATTCTCAGGCCTAAAGGTCGGATGTTGCACCCACATCTTCTAGCCAGCAAGGAGATTCTACTAGTTCTAGGGTGAATAGATTTCTGCAGTTGGATCCTCCGGTGTTCACGGGTGCTAATCCCGAGGAAGACCCACAGGACTTCATTGATGAGATGTATAAGACTCTTTGGGTTATGCACGCTACTGATACACAGGGAGTGGATTTGGCCACCTACCACCTGAAAGGAGTGGCATATTCGTGGTTTGAGCTGTGGGAGGACTCTCGGGTGGAGGGGAGCCCTCCAGCGAGATAGAGTGAGTTTACGGATGTCTTTATGGACAATTTCTTGCTTGCCGAGACTAGGGTAGCCCGTGCCACAGAGTTTGAGAATCTTAAGAAAGAGAGTAGGAGTGTGTGAAAGTATCACATGGAGTTCGCGCGCTTGGCAAAATATGCTATTAACATGTTGCCTACTATGTAGGATAGAGTGCGCCGGTTTGTGGAGGGCCTTAGCCCCTTGGTTATCAATGAGGCTACTACAGCTGCCTCGAATGCAGACATGAACTATGGGAATATGGTAGCATTTGCTCAAGCTATAGAGGACCGCAAGTTGAAGAACATGAGGGAGAGAGAGGGTACCAGTAAGGCTCGGTCCGCAGGCAACTTTGGGGAGTCATTTAGTAGGGAGATATTAGCTTTCAGGGGAGGGTCATTAGGGCCAACCCAGTCTCATACTCAGTCTTCAGCCAATGCACCACCAGCATGGCACAGTCAGTAGCAGGGGAGTCACTTCAGGCCCAATCAGGGCAGTAAGGGACCCCACCATCAAGGCCGATCAGGAGGGAGGTTCCCACAGCAGTGGAGGCCCCCATGCCCCAGGTGTGGGAAGATGTACTCGGGGATTTGCTACATGGACTTACCTATATATTATGGGTGTGGATTGAGGGGTAATATTCAAAGGGAGTGCCGTTCATCCCGCCAGGGTACGGGCAGAGGAACAACACAACCATCCAGTTCTGCAGCTGCTACATCTTCCACACCCCCCCAGCTCGAGGCCCTCCACCACCAGCAGGGCATGGTGCCGCTAGGGGTGGTGCACACAGTTCAAGAGGACCCAGCCATTTCTATGCAATGGGCGGTCGCCAGAATGCAGAGGGTTCTCCAGATGTCGTCACAGGTATATTGACTGTCCAAACTCATGATGTATGTGCTCTTATTGATACCGGTTCCACCTTATCCTATGTTACCCCTTATGTTTCTATGGAATTTGGGATAGAACCGGAATAGCTTCCTGAGCCATTCTCTGTATCTACTCCGGTTGGTGAGTCTATTTTGGCTGCACAAGTTTATAGGGGTTGTGTTGCCACGGTGCGTGCTCGGGACACCGTGGACGATCTCATTGAATTGGGGATGGTTGATTTTGATATAATTATGGGGATGTATTGGCTTTATTCATGTTTTTCTACGCTCGACTGCCGAATTAAAATTGTGAGGTTTGAATTTCCAAGTGAGCCAGTTGTTTAGTGGAATGGGGATAATGTGGTGCCGNGGGTACGGGCAGAGGAACAACACAACCATCCAGTTCTGCAGCTGCTACATCTTCCACACCCCCCCAGCTCGAGGCCCTCCACCACCAGCAGGGCATGGTGCCGCTAGGGGTGGTGCGCACAGTTCAGGAGGACCCAGCCATTTCTATGCTATGGGCGGTCGCCAGAATGCAGAGGGTTCTCCAGATGTCGTCACAGGTATATTGACTGTCCAAACTCATGATGTATGTGCTCTTATTGATACCGGTTCCACCTTATCCTATGTTACCCCTTATGTTTCTATGGAATTTGGGATAGAACCGGAACAGCTTCCTGAGCCATTCTCTGTATCTACTCCGGTTGGCGAGTCTATTTTGGCTGCACAAGTTTATAGGGGTTGTGTTGCCACGGTGCGTGCTCGAGACACCGTGGCCGATCTCATTGAATTGGGGATGGTTGATTTTGATATAATTATGGGGATGTATTGGCTTTATTCATGTTTTTCTACGCTCGACTGCCGAATTAAAATTGTGAGGTTTGAATTTCCAAGTGAGCCAGTTGTTTAGTGGAATGGGGATAATGTGGTGCCGAATGGTAGGCTTATTTCTTACCTTAAGGCCACGAATATGATTAACAAGGGGTGTATCTATCACTTGGTCTGGGTTACGGACACCGATGCTGAGGCACCTACACTCGAGTCAGTGCCAGTTGTGAATGAATTTCTGGAGGTCTTTCCTGATGAGCTCCTTGGGGTTTCGCCAGACAGGGAGATCGATTTTGGGATTGATGTGATGCTAGGCACGCAACCTATATCTATTCCTCCCTACAGAATGGCACCAGCAGAATTGAAGGAACTAAAGGAACATTTGAAGGATTTGTTAGAGAAGGGTTTCATCTGACCGAGTGTGTCGCTATGGGGCGCACCGGTTCTCTTCGTGAGGAAGAAAGATGGATCACTGAGGATGTGCATTGACTACCGGCAACTCAACAAAGTCACAATCAAAACAAAATACCCACTACCAAGAATAGATGATTTGTTTGATTAGTTACATGGTGCTAAATACTCCTCCAAAATTGATTTATGATCCAGGTATCTCCAATTGAAGATCAGGGAGCAGGATATTTCGAAAATAACTTTTAGGACCTGGTATGGGCATTTTGAATTTCTGGTGATGTCTTTTGGGCTAACAAATGTCCCAGCGGCTTTCATGGATATTATGAATTGGGATTTAAAGCCTTTCCTCGACTCCTTTGTGATAGTGTTCATTTACAATATTCTTGTGTATTCACGAGGTCGGGAGGACCATGCCGGTCATCTCAAGGTAGTGTTGCAGACTCTTCATCTGCACCAATTGTATGTGAAATTTTCAAAGTGTGAATTTTGGCTCGAACCTGTCACATTCTTGGGTCATGTTATCTCTAGAAAAGGAATCAAGGTTGATCCTCAAAACATTTCAGCAGTAATGAATTGGCCTAGACCTACAACGCCCACAGAGATTCGCAGTTTCTTGGGATTAGCAGGGTATTACAGGAAGTTTGTGGAGGGGTTCTCTACTCTTGCCTCTCTGTTGACTAAATTGACTCAAAAAGCAGTTAAGTTCCAATGGTTCGATGCTTGTGAAAGGAGCTTTGAGGAGTTAAAATCGAGATTGACTACAATGCCAGTGTTGACCTTGCCAAAGGGTACAGATGAATTTGTGGTATATTGTGATGCTTCAAGAATTGAGCTTGAGTGTGTGTTAATGCAACAAGGAAAAGTTATAGCATATGCTTCTAGGCAACTCAAGAATCATGAAAAGAATTATCCAACACATGACTTAGAACTTGCGGCGGTGGTTTTTGCATTGAAAATTTGGTGTCACTATTTGTATAGGGTCCATGTGGATGTATTCACGGACCACAAGAGTCTTCAATATATTTTCAAATAAAAGGAGCTGAATCTGAGGCAGAGAAGATGGCTTGAGTTACTCAAGTATTACGACATCAATATTCTATGTCACCAGGGAAAGCCAATGTTGTGGCAGATGCTCTTAGCCGGAAATATATGGTTAGTTTAGCACACTTGGAGGTATATCAAAGGCCATTGGCCAAGGAATTCTATAGATTGGCTAGTTTGGGAGTTTGTCTTATGGACTATAATGAAGGAGGGGTAATTGTGTAAAATAAGGCCGAATCATCGCTTGTTGTGGAAGTCAAAGAGAAGCACTACAACCATCCATTTTTTGTTCAATTGAAGGAGGGGATTCAAAAACATAAGACTACGCCTTTTTCTCTTAGCATGGATGATGGTATAGTAAGGTACTAAGGGAGACTATGTGTTCCGAATGTAGATGTTCTCCGGGAAAGAATCATGATCGAAGCTCACGCTTCTAGGTATTCCGTACATCCAGGTTCTATGAAGATGTATCACTACCTCAAGGAAGTCTATCGGTTGAATGACATGAAAATGAATATGGCGGACTTTGTGGCAAGGTGTCCGAACTGTGAGCAAGTGAAGGACGAACATCAACGGCCTGGTGGGTTGGCACAGAACATAGAAATTGCAATGTGGAAGTGGGAGATGATTAATATGGATTTTGTGGTAGGATTACCACGCACTCCGTGCAAGTTTGACTCAATTTGGGTGATCGTGGACCAACTCATGAAATCAGCACACTTCTTGCCAGTTAAAGCTACCGACACAGCAAAACAGTATGCTCAGTTGTATATTAAGGAAATAGTCAGGCTACATGGCACTCCAGTTTCTATCATTTCCGATCGAGGGGCTCAGTTCACGGCCAATTGTTGGAGGAAATTTCAGCAAGGTTTGGGTAATCAGGTGAATCTTAGTACAACTTTCCATCCACAGACCGACGGGCAAGCAGAGCGGACTATTCAGAGGCTTGAAGACATGATGCGTGCTTGAGTTATAGATTTCAAGGGTAGATGGGATGATCATTTGCCACTCATACAGTTTGCTTATAACAACAGCTTTCATGCAAGTATCCAGATGGTACCATTTGAGGCATTATATGGTAGGAGATGTAGATCTCCTATTTGGTGGTTCGAGATTGGGAAAGTAGAGTTGATAGGGCCAGACCTTGTACATCATGATATGAAAAAGTTAAGATCATAAAGGAGCGGTTGAAAACTTCTAAGAGCCGTCAAAAATCCTATTTGGATGTTCGTCGCAGAGACTTAGAGTTGAAAGAAGATGATTGGGTATTCTTGAAAGTTTCCCCCATGAAGGGTATTATGCGGTTTGGGAAAAAGGGGAAATTGAGTCCGAGGTATGTCGGGCCGTACAAAATCATTCAGAGGATCAGTGAGGTGGTGTACAGGCTTGAGCTACCACCTAACATGTCATTAGTACACCCGGTGTTCCATGTGTCTATGTTGAAGAAGGTAGTTGGAGATCCATTAGCTATTGTGCCGGTTGAACCATTAAGGTTAATGAAGAATTGTCATGTGAAGAGATTCCAGTTGCCATTCTTGATAGGCAAATCCGAAAGTTGAGGAATAAAGAAATTTCCTTCGTGAAAGTGTTATGGAGAAAGTAGCAAGTTGAGGAGGCCACGTGGGAGGCCGAGGAAGATATGAAGAAGAAGTATCCTCAGTGGTTTGAATAGTTGTGTAATCTTTTCTTTTATGAACTTGTCGCCTACGAATGTTGTATCACTTGTTCAGTTAATGTAAAGGTGTTCCTTGTTTTTGTATGTTGTTTACATGAGGCCACGGTTCGCGTTGTTATGAGTTATGTTACATCGTTGGATTCTATACATGTTTGCAGGATGTATTTCTGGGGCTCTCTAGTAGGTGGATAGGCCCAGTTACAGGGAAAAATCTGGCGAATGTTTTGGAAATTTAGGGAGTTAGTCAAATTTGGGGATGCTGGTGTGTGGTATGAAAATTGAGTTGCATAAGATGCTAATAACAAATTTTTACCCTCATTCGAGGAAGAATGATCTTAAGTGTGTGGGGGGGGGATGTAAGGCCCCGTAAACTTTTTCCTAAATACCCGGGTTCCATTGGGTTGAACAATGCACCGGAAAGTAGAGGAAAAATGTTTGGCAGTGTTATACATTTTTGCGGTCCATTATGCGACTGCAGAATCACCCTGTAGGCCGTATAATGGCCGCAAAAGTGAGGCAGGAGAGAGCCAGTTTGGATGAAAATTTACGGTCGAATATGCGACCGCATAACTGTTCTGAGGTTCATTATGCGATCGCAAAATAGGTCTGCGGGCTGCATAGTGACCACATACACGGATAAGTTTTTGGCCTTTTTGGTCACTGATTATACGACCGATATGCGGTCCGCATATTGACTATGCGATCACAGACCTTGTTCCAGAGCTTCATTGTTGGAGTTTTTAACCCTACCCTATTTCGTTAAAACACATCCCATGGACCATTTTGATCATATTTTCTGACATTTTTAGAGTGAGAGAGAGGGTACTAGTGGGAGAAGTGATCTTCACCACATTTCTCTCCAATTCTCACTTAGAATCTTGAAGATTATCAAGAGAGGTAGCTAGGTCTTCTTCGTAAGAGGTAAGATTCTATCAACCAAACCCCCCTTAATTTCAAGATACAACTAGAATGGGCCATTAGTAAGGTAATTCATGGGGATGGGAGTGCTTACCTTGAATGCATGTATCATTGTAGTAGGTGGGAATAGTGTGAGCTAATAATGGTAGAGAGTGGGTTGGGAAATGATGGAATCTTCCACAAAATAGCCTTAAAACATTGATGCACACCTAATGTTTGATAATATGCTCAAATGAGCTAAAACCACGTTCATCTTCCTAATTTTAGTTCAATTTTGTTATATTGCTAAAATAGATTGAAGTGGTTAATATTCCGGAACATCTTAGAGTTTTAAGGAGCTCAATTGAGGTATGTTGGCTAAACCCCTTTTTTCTAAGAATCAAACCCCACGGTGATCATATAATTAGAGTAAGCTCTTGATCATTATAGAATTTGTGATTTCTAATGTGTTCGTGTTGAAATATGTAAGTTCAATGCTTATTCTAAATGCTTCATCATGTTATCTTGTTATTTGAGGATGTGTTCAAAATGTGGAATATGCGCTAGCAATGTTAAGGCTTCATGTAAAGATCAAAATAAAGGTTGTTATGCCAAACTGTATGAAAAGCCTCTATGTGCCTAAGACACCCAAATTGCCCATATGTGAATCTAACGTCTTGAATGGGAAGCCTTATTGTTGTTGATACTAATAATGTTGGAATGTGGAAAAAGAACTTGAATTATGAAATACGGCCTAGCGCCAAGAATAACTTTATAATTGGGGCCACTCGTGCCATTGTATTGAAAGTAGGGGAAAGAAATATGCATTGAGATGACTCATTGAATATGGGTGATGTCTCAAATGAGATGGCCTAGCCTATCGGGCCATGATCGGACACCATGCCGCACACATGGTGGCACTGTGCTGGAAAGTTATAATGAAATTGTAGTAATGTCTTAGATGAGGCGGCTAGCCGATCGGGCCGAGAAGAATACAGAGGTATTGTGAATTGTGGAATATCGGTACTAAAGGTCACCCAACCTAATAATCTGGAAATCGACTTGAAAACTTATATGATTCATAACTTGTTGTTTTACTATCACTTGAAGCCCTTCTTGAATTCTTGATTGTTCTTCTTGTTTTATTATTCATTCTATTGAGTTGGTGTTTAGCTATACATACTAGTGCTATTAGACGGTACTAACGTCCCTTTTGCCGGGGACGCTGAATCTTTGAATAGATGTAGGTGGTTACATAACAGACATTGCTGATCACAGATAGTGCTGCATCCTCTTCACAGCGGACTCGGTGAGCCCCATTTGCATTTAGGGGTCATGTATTGTACCTTTTGTTAATATTATGTTCACGTTTTGAGGTATAGCCGGGGTCTTGTTACCGGCACCATCTTTACTCTCTTTAGTATCTTTAGAGGCTCCGTAGACACGATGTAGGTTCTATATTATTGGGAATTNTGAATGGATGCAGGTGGTTACATAGCAGATAATATGAATCACAGATAGTGTTGCATCCTCTTCTCTGCAGACTCGGTGAGCCCTATTTCATTCCGAGGTCATGTATTATACCTTTTGTTTATATTATGGTCACTCTTTGAGGTATAGCTGGGGCGTTGTTGTCCGCACCATCTTTACTCTCTTTTGTATCTTTAAAGGCTCCGTAGACACTATGTAGGTTGTATATGTGGGTGTTGGGAATGTTAAACAAGTTATGTTGTATCCGATCACTTGTTCCACTTGAACTATAAGAAATTTGTATTTTGGGACTTAAAAGCGAAATGACTAATGAAATGATTTTGGATTGTATGAATGAGACTCCTACTGTATAATTAATGAAATCACGTCTTCTCTTGATCATGGGTTAATTGGGTAGAAAGTATCTAACATGCTTGCTTCACTTGGTTTAGCGTTGGTTGCACTTCCCGAGGATGGGGCGTGACATACCAAGACTCCCAGCGAACCAAAGATGGACTGGCGGTCCAATTCCGCAGCTTTTCCCCTAGTTCGACATCCCTGATAGTCGGTGTCTTGATGTCAGTCACTTCACAACATTCTTCAATCATATTCATGAACAACGTTCCCATCTCGTCGATGATATCATCTTCGGATACTAGACTCTGTCCCAGACTTGTAACATGCTCTGGCACAAAAACCTTTTTCCCGAAGCTAACGGTACGAGCTTTCCTTTATAGAGGCTGATATCATATGCCGACCCTTACTTTCTACCCATTATGTTCAGTTGTCTCTGTATTCTATCCGACCTGGCTCCCAGCCCTGTTCCTGACCTGTATCCATATTTCATCATCTCCCTCATAGCCATCTTAGATCTATACGGTGACTGCATTCCCAAGTTTTGTTCAGTCTCTTCCATCACGGTAGTCTGCATGATTTCCACCGCATGGAAAGCAACTCCGTCTAGCCCTTCAATGAATGAAACATCATACTCCAAATAAGCAGAGTGGCCCCACTCACCATGAACCACGATCTCCTGACATCCCCACTAAAATTTCATGCATTGGTGTAAAGTGGATAGGATGGACCCTGCCATATGTATCCTGGCCTTCCCAGCAGCAAGTTGTAGGAATAGGAGATGTCCATTACTTGAAACAATACTGAAAATTCTATNCCCTTCAATGAATGGAACATCATACTCTAAATAAGCAGAGTGGCCCCACTCACCATGAACCATGATCTCCTGACATCCCCACTCAAATTTCATGCATTGGTGTAAAGATGATGGGATGGCCCCTTCCATATGTATCCTGGCCTTCCCAGCAGCAAGTTGTAGGAATAGGATATGTCCATTACTTGAAACAATATTGGAAATTCTACCGGCTCGATCTGCAAGGCCAAATAAATTTCTCCAATAACATCCTTTTGCGAACCGTCAAAGGATCTCACGCTCATATGACTTTCCTTGACTTCCCTAGAATGAATTCCTAACTCCCATAGGGTGGAGAGAGGATAGATGTTGACTCCTGAACCTCCGTCGACCAACACTCGGGACACTACTTTGTCCCCATATTTGACAATGATATGAAGAGCCTTGTTGTGACCTGCGCCTTCGACAGAAAGTTTGTCTCTTCTGAAAGTGATCATGTTTGCTTCGACCATTTTTCCAATTGTTGCGGCCAGCACCTCACTGGTGGTGTTAATTGGTACACTTACCCCACTTAGTACTTTAAATAAGGCGTCCTTATGACTATCGGAATTCATTAATAGATCCAATATTGATATCTGTGCTGGAGTTTTCTTCAGCTGCTCCTCCATAGAATACTCTTTGCTTGACATTCTCTTCCAAAACTCGACTGCCTCTTGGTCAGTTATGTTCCTTCCATGAATTTGCTCTCTTCCCAAGTTCCCTCAATTGACATCTTTAGGAGCGTAGCTTATCCCAAACCTAGTCTTACCACGGGCTGCGACAGAGTCTGTCAATTTGGCCTTTCCTTTTTGTTAGTACGTCCATGGGACAGTTTTATATTCTCGACTTTCTTCGTCTCCTGTAGCAATGACAGGTTGTCGCTGATAGGTCTGAATAATCACTTTATGTATCACTTGTACTATAATCATTGGATCCCCTTTCAGGAGGAATCCTGGCGGATTCTGCATTTCCTATAGTAACAATCATTCCCTTTAGGTCAGACTCTTCGTCCAATATAATCATGTTAACTCCTTGGTTTCAGTGATTTGGATGCGGATTACGATTCATATTAGGTGGCGCTAGAGTTCACTGGATGTCTTCGTTCTTGATCAGTGTTTTAATATTATTTTTCAACTTAAAACAATCTTCAAAATCATGCCCAGGTACATTGGAATGGTACACACATATTTTAGTGGCATCAAAATACTTGAGAGGTATTCAGGAACCCTTCCTTTGACTGGGTGTATCAATCCCGCTCTTCTCAATCTCTCGAACAATTGGGCCAGAGGCTCAACAATTGGGGTATAATTTCTAGGACCCCTCTCTTCAAAGTTAGGACGAGGGCGTGGTGCATAAGCAGGTCGGTTTTGGTGAGTAGTGGTTTTGATAGGAGCATACAGTCGTTGTGGGTTTTGGTTGTTGTTGGCTCGAGGAGGGTTGTATTGTGGTTGAGGGTGGTAATATCACTTGGTGTTATAGACTGGAGAATAAGTGGGTGGTGGTGAATATGAGTACTTCCGTGATGTGAGTTGGGTTGATAGTAAGGGACGACTGCTGAGACCTCCCCTTTCTTCTTCTTTCTGCTAGTGATCGACCCTGATTGGATGGCCTTGTGAGCCACTTGCAGTGGTACCACAGATTGTACTTTACCAGATTTTATGCCCTCTTTTAAAAAATATTCCACCTTGACCAGCTCTGGGAATTTCTGTCCCATCATTCCTATTATCTTTTCGAAG
>AWOL01S0055028.1:5796-21698 GCA_000715115.1 Nicotiana otophora | reverse complement strand
AGCACACAAAAATATGGGAATCAGGCGGAATTCTAGTTGTTTGGCCGTAAAATGCAAAAAAGCGAGGAACGGTCATGGCGGAGTGGTAACTATGGTTCCTTAGGTCGTATTTGATGGCCCAGAAAAACAATTTGTTGATTCGGGTCCGGGGGGCCCTGACCACTGAGAAGGCGTGGGCTATAGAACACGAATATATGGGAATCGGGCGGAATTATAGTTATTTGGCCATAAAACACAAAATAACGAGGAACGGTTATGGCGGGGCGGTGACTATGGTTCCTTAGGTCGTATTTGATTTTCTGAAATAATTTAGGCTATCCGGTTTCGGGGGGCCCTACCCACAGGGAAGGCGTGGGCTATAACGCACGAAAATATGGGAATCGGGCAGAATTCTAGTATTTTGGCCGTAAAACGTAAACAAGCGAGGAACGGTCATGGAAGGGTGGTAACTATGGTTCCTTAGGTCGTATTTCATGGCCCGCAAAACTTTTAGGCAATAGGGGTTATGGGGCCTGGACCCACTCGGAAGGCGTGGGCTATAGCACATGAAAATATGGGTATCAGACGGAATTCTAGTTTTTTGGCCGTAAAACTCAAAGAAATGAGGAACGGTCATGGCGGGGTGGTGACTATGATTCCATAGGTCGTATTTTATGGTCTGGAAAAATTTTTAGGCGATCCGGTTCCGGGGGCCCCGAGCCCACTCGGAAAGCATGGGCTTTAGCACGCGAAAATACGGGAATTAGGCGAAATTATAGTTTTTTGGCCGTAAAACACAAAATAATGAGGAATGGTCATGGAAGGTCAGTCACTATGGTTCTTTAGGTTATATTTGATGGCCCGGAAAATTTTTAGGCTATCTGGGTCCGGGGGGGGCTGGGCCCACTCAGATGGCGTGGGCTATAGCACACGAAAATATTTGAATCGGGCTCAATTATAGTTTTTTGGCCATAAAACAAAAGATAACGAGGAATGGTCAGGGAAGAGCGGTGACTATGAATCCGTAGGTCGTATTTCATGGCTCGAAAAATTTTTAGGCGATCCGGTTCAGTGGGCCCAGGGCCCACTCTGAAGGCGTGCTTCTGTAGCATACGAAAATATGAGAATCGGGCGGAATTATAGTTTTTTGTCCATAAAAAAAAAATAACGAGGAACGGTCATGGCGGGGTGGTGACTATGGTTCCTTAGGTCATATTTCAAGACACGGAAAATTTTTAGGCGATCCGGTTAAGTGGGTCCCGGGCCCACTCGAAATGCGTACTCTATAGCACACGAAAATATGGGAATCGGGTGGAATTATAGTTTTTTGGCCGTAAAACAAAACATAACGAGGAATGGTCATGGCGGGGCGGTGACTATGGTTCCTTAGGTCATATTTGATAGCCCAAAAATATTTTAGACGATCTGGTTCCGGGGGTCCCCGGCCCACTCAGAAGGCACGGGCTATAGAACACGAAAATATGGGAATCGGGCGGATTTCTAGTGTTTTGGATGTAAAACGCAAATAAATGAGGAACGGTCATGGCAGGGCGGTGAAAATGATTCCTTAGGTCGTATTTGATGGCCTGGAAAAAAGTTTAGGCAATCTTGTTCCGGGGGCCCTGGGCCCACTCGGAAGGCGTGGGCTATAACACGCGAAAATATGGGAATCATGCGAAATTATAGTTTTTCGACCGTAAAACGCAAAATAACAAGGAAAGGTCAAGGTGGGAAGGTGACTACGGTTCCTTAGGTCGTATTTGATGGCCCGAAAAATTTTTACGGGGGCCCTGCCTACTGGGAAGGCTTGGGCTACAGGACACGATAATATGAGAATCGGGCAAAATTCTAGTTTTTTGGCCGTAAAACGCAAAAACAAAAGGAACTATAATGGTGGGGAGGTTACTATGGTTCATTAGGTCATATTTTATGGCTCAAAAAATATTTTGGCGACCTGGTTCAGTTTGCCCCAAGCCCACTCGGAAGGCATGGTCTATAGCATACAAAAATATGGGAAACGGGCGGAATTATAGTTTTGTTTGGCCATAAATTCAAAATAACAAGGAACTGTCATTTCAGGGCGGTGACTATGGTTCCTTAGGTCGTATTTGATGGCCCGGAAAAATTTAAGGCAATCCGGTTGCGGGGTGCCCGGGCACACTGGGTTGGCCTGGGCTATAGGACACGAAAATCTGGGAATCGGGCGCAATTATAGTTTTTTGGCTGTAAAATGCGAAATAACGACGAACGACCATGGAGAGGAAGTGACTATGGTTCCTTAGGTCGTATGTGATGGCCCAAAAAAATTTTAGGTGATCGGGGGTCTGGGGGCCCGAGCCCACTCGGAAGGCATGGGCTATAGCACACGAAAATATGGGAATGTGGTGGATTTCTAGTTTTTTGGACGAAAACGCAAAACTATGAGGAACGGTCATGGAAGGGAGGTGAATATGGTTCCTTAGGTCGTATTTGATGGCCCGGAAAAATAATTTGTCGATTCGGGTCCGGGGGGCCCTGGCCACTGAGAAGGCGTGGGCTATAGCACACGAAAATATGGGAATCGGGCGGAATTATAGTTTTTTGGCCGTCAAACGCAAAATAACGAGGAACGGTCATGGCGAGGCAGTGACTTTTGTTCCTTAGGTCATATGTGATAGCCCGGAAAATATTTATGCTATCCGTGTCCGGGGGCCCCTGCCCCACTGGGAAGGCGTGGGCTATAGGACACGAAAATTTGGGAATTAGGCGAAATTCTAGTTTTTTGGCAGTAAAACTCAAAAAAATGAGGAACGAGCGGAATTATAATTTTTTGGCCGTAAAACGCAAAATAACAAGGAACGGTCATGGCGGGCAGTGACTATGGTTCCTTAGGTCATATGTGATGGCCCGAAAATTGTTTAGGCAATCCGGGTTCGGGGGGCTGCCCACTAGGAAGGCGTGGGCTATAGGACATGAAAATATTAAAATCAGGTGAAATTCTAGTTTTTTTGCCGTAAAACACAAAAACAAAAGGAACTGTAATGGTGGTTCGGTGACTATGGTTCATTAGGTCGTATTTTATGGCCCGAAAAATATTTTGGCGATCTGGTTCAGTGGGCCCCTGGCCCACTCGGAAGGCTTGATCTATAGCATACAAAAATATGGGAAACGGGCGGAATTATAGTTGTTTGGACATAAAACACAAAATAACGAGGAATGGTCATTGCATGGCGGTGACTATGGTTCCTTAGGTCGTATTTGATGGCCAGGAAAAATTTTAGGCGATACAGTTCTGGGGGGACCACTCGGATGGCGTGTGCTATAGCACACGAAAATATGGGAATCGGGCGCAATTATAGTCTTTTGGCTATAAAACGCAAAATAACGAGGAACGGTCATGGCGGGGCAGTGACTGTGGTTCCTTAGGTCGTATTTGATGGACCAAAAAAATTTTAGGTGATCGGGGGTCTGGGAGCCCGAGCCCACTCGGAAGGCATGGGCTATAGCACACGAAAATATGGGAATCGGGCGGAATTATAGTCTTTTGGCCGTAAAATGCAAAATAACAAGGAACGGTCATGGCGGGGCGGTGACTTTTGTTCCTTAGGTCATCTTTGATGGCCAGAAAAATATTTATGCTATCCGTGTCCGGGGGGCCCTGCCCCACTGGGAAGGCGTGGGCTATAGGACACGAAAATTTGGGAATAAGGCGAAATTCTAGTTTTTTGGCCGTAAAACTCAAAAAAACGAGGAACGAGCGGAATTATAATTTGTTGGCCGTAAAACGCAAAATAACAAGGAACGGTCATGGCGGGGCGGTGACTATGGTTCCTTAGGTCATATGTGATAGCCCGAAAAGTTTTTAGGCTATCCGGATCCGGGGGGGCCTGACCACTAGGAAGGTGTGGGGTATTGGACATGAAAATATGGGAATCAGGCGAAATTCTAGTTTTTTTGCCGTAAAACACAAAAACAAAAGGAACTGTAATGGTGATTCGGTGACTATGGTTCATTAGGTCGTATTTTATGGCATGAAAAATATTTTGGCGATCTGTTTCAGTGGGCCCCTAGCCCACTCAGAAGGCATGATCTATAGCATACAAAAATATGGGAAACGGGCAGAATTAGTAGTTTTTTGGACATAAAACACAAAATAACGAGGAACGGTCATGGCATGGCGGTGACTATGGTTCCTTAGGTTGTATTTGATGGCCAGGAAAAATTTAAGGTGATCCAGTTCTGGGGGCCCCACTCGGATGGCGTGTGCTATAGCACACGAAAATATGGGAATCAAGCGCAATTATAGTTTTTTGGCTGTAAAACGCAAAATGACGAGGACCGGTCATGGCGGGGCAGTGACTATGGTTCCTTAGGTCATATTTGATGGACCAAAAAAAATTTTAGGTGATCGGGGGTCTGGGAGCCCGAGCCCACTCGGAAGGCATGGGCTATAGCACACGCAAATATGGGAATGTGGTGGATTTCTAGTTTTTTGGACGAAAACGCAAAACTATGAGGAACGGTCATGGCGGGGAGGTGAATATGGTTCCTTAGGTCGTATTTGATGGCCCAGAAAAATAATTTGTCGATTCGGGTCCGGGGGGCCCTGGCCACTGAGAAGGCGTAGGCTATAGCACACGAAAATATGGGAATCGGGCGGAATTATAGTTTTTTGGCCGTCAAACGCAAAATAACGAGGAACGGTCATGGCGAGGCAGTGACTTTTGTTCCTTAGGTCATATGTGATAGCCCGGAAAATATTTATGCTATCCGTGTCCGGGGGCCCCTGCCCCACTGGGAAGGCGTGGGCTATAGGACACGAAAATTTGGGAATTAGGCGAAATTCTAGTTTTTTGGCAGTAAAACTCAAAAAAATGAGGAACGAGCGGAATTATAATTTTTTGGCCGTAAAACGCAAAATAACAAGGAACGGTCATGGCGGGGCAGTGACTATGGTTCCTTAGGTCATATGTGATGGCCCGAAAATTGTTTAGGCAATCCGGGTTCGGGGGGCTGCCCACTAGGAAGGCGTGGGCTATAGGACATGAAAATATTAAAATCAGGTGAAATTCTAGTTTTTTTGCCGTAAAACACAAAAACAAAAGGAACTGTAATGGTGGTTCGGTGACTATGGTTCATTAGGTCGTATTTTATGGCCCAAAAAATATTTTGGCGATCTGGTTCAGTGGGCCCCTGGCCCACTCGGAAGGCATGATCTATAGCATACAAAAATATGGGAAACGGGCGGAATTATAGTTGTTTGGACATAAAACACAAAATAACGAGGAATGGTCATTGCATGGCGGTGACTATGGTTCCTTAGGTCGTATTTGATGGCCAGGAAAATTTTTAGGCGATACAGTTCTGGGGGGACCACTCGGATGGCGTGTGCTATAGCACACGAAAATATGGGAATTGGGCGCAATTATAGTCTTTTGGCTGTAAAACGCAAAATAACGAGGAACGGTCATGGCGGGGCAGTGACTATGGTTCCTTAGGTCGTATTGGATGGACCAAAAATATTTTAGGTGATCGGGGGTCTGGGAGCCCGAGCCCACTCGGAAGGCATGGGCTATAGCACACGAAAATATGGGAATCGGGCGGAATTATAGTCTTTTGGCCGTAAAACGCAAAATAACAAGGAACGGTCATGGCGGGGCGGTGACTTTTGTTCCTTAGGTCATATTTGATGGCCCGAAAAATATTTATGCTATCCGTGTCCGGGGGGCCCTGCCCCACTGGGAAGGCGTGGGCTATTGGACATGAAAATATGGGAATCAGGCGAAAGTCTAGTTTTTTTGCCGTAAAACACAAAAACAAAAGGAACTGTAATGGTGGTTCGGTGACTATGGTTCATCAGGTCGTATTTTATGGCCTGAAAAATATTTTGGCGATCTGGTTCAGTGGGCCCCTGGCCCACTCAGAAGGCATGATCTATAGCATACAAAAATATGGGAAACGGGCGGAATTAGTTGTTTTTTGGACATAAAACACAAAATAACGAGGAACGGTCATGGCATGGCGGTGACTATGGTTCCTTAGGTTGTACTTGATGGCCAGGAAAAATTTAAGGCGATCCAGTTCTGGGGGCCCCACTCGGATGGCGTCTGCTATAGCACACGAAAATATGGGAATCCGGCGCAATTATAGTTTTTTGGCTGTAAAACGCAAAATAACGAGGACCGGTCATGGCGGGGCAGTGACTATGGTTCCTTAGGTCATATTTGATGGACCAAAAAAAATTTTAGGTGATCGGGGGTCTGGGAGCCCGAGCCCACTCGGAAGGCATGGGCTATAGCACACTAAAATATGGGAATGTGGCGGAATTCTTGTTTTTTGGACGAAAATGCAAAACTATGAGGAACGGTCATGGAGGGGGGGTGAGTATGGTTCCTTAGGTCATATTTGATGGGCCGGAAAATGTTTAGGCTATTCGTGTCCGGGGGGCCGTACCCCACTGAGAAGGCATGGGCTATAGGACACGAAAATATTGGAATCGGGCGGAATTCTATTTTTTTGCCGTAAAACGCAAAATAATAAGGAACGGTCATGGCGGGGCGCTGACTATGGCTCCTTAGGGCATATTTGATGGCCCGAAATATTTTTAGGCTATCCGGGTGTGGGGGGGGCCCTGCCCACTCGGAAGGTGTGGGTTATAGGACACGAAAATATGGGTATTAGGCGGAATTCTAGTTTTTTGGCTGTAAAACAAAAAAAATGAGGAACGGGCGGAATTGTAGTTTTTTTGCCGTAAAACGCAAAATAAGAAGGAACAGTCATGGCGGGGCGGTGACTATGGTTCCTTAGGTCATATGTGATGGCCCAAAAAATATTTAGGCTATCCGGGTCCGAGGGGCACTGCCCACTGGGAAGGCATGGGCTATAGGACACGAAAATATGGGAATCGGGCAAAATGCTAGTTTTTTGGCCGTAAAACGCAAAAACAAAAGGAACTGTAATGGTGGGGCGGTGACTATGATTCATTAGGTCGTATTTTATGGTCCGAAAAGTATTTTGGCGATCTGGTTCAGTGGGCCCCTGGCCCACTCGGAAGGCATGGTCTATAGCATACAAAAATATGTGAAACGTGCAGAATTATAGTTTTTTGGCCATAAAACACAAACTAACGAAGAACGGTCATGACAGGGTGGTGACTATGGTTCCTTAAGTCGTATTTGATGGCCCGAAAAATTTTTAGGCGATCCAGTTCTTGAGGGCCCGGGCCCATTTGGATGGCATGGGCTATAGCACACGAAAATATGGGAACCGGGCGCAATTATAGTTTTTTGGCTGAAAAACGCAAAATAACGAGGAACGGCCATGGCGGGGCAGTGACTATGGTTCCTTAGGTCGTATTTGATGGTCTAAAATCTTTGTAGGCAATCGGGGGTCTGGGTTCCCTAGCCCACTCGGAAGGCATGGGCTATAGCACACGAAAATATGGGAATTTGGCGGAATTCTAGTTTTTTTGACGAAAACGCAAAACTATGAGGAACTGTCATGGAGGGGCGGTGACTATCATTCCTTAGGTCATATTTGATGGCCCGGAAAAAACTTTTGTCGATTCGGGTCTGGGGGGCCCTGGCCACTGAGAAGGCATGGGCTATAGCACACGAAAATATGGGAATCAGGCGGAATTATAGTTTTTTGGCCGTAAAATGCAAAATAACAAGGAACGGTCATGGCGGGGCACTGACTATGGTTCTTTAGGTCATATGTGATGGCCCGGAAAATTTTTAGTCTATCCGTGTCCGGGGGTCCCTGCCCCACTGGGAAGGCGTGGGCTATAGAACACGAAACTATTAGAATCGGGCAGAATTCTAGTGTTTTGGCCGTAAATCTCAAAACAACAAGGAACGAGGGTGACTATGGTTTTGGGGGCCTCGGGCCCACTCGGAAGTCATGGGCTATAGCACACGAAAATATGGGAATCGGGCGGAATTCTAGTTTTTTGTCCGTAAAACGCAAAAAAATGAGGAATGGTCATGGCGGGGCGGTGACTATGGTTCCTTAGGTCATATTTGATGGATCGAAAATTTTTTAGGCTATCCGGGTCTGGGGGCCCTACCCATTGGGAAGGCGAGGGCTATAGGACACGAAAATATGGGAATTAGGCGGAATTCAAGTTTTTTTGCCGTAAAACTCAAAAAAATGAGGAACGGGGGGAATTATAGTTTTTTGGTCGTAAAATGCCAAAATAACGAGGAACGGTCATGACGGGTTGGTGACTATGGTTATTTAAGTCATATGTGATGGCCCAAAATATTTTTAGGCTATCCGGGTCCGGGGGCCCCTGCCCACTGTGAAGGCGTGGGCGCACAGGAAAATATGGGAATCTGGCAGAATTATAGTTTTTTGGCCGTAAAAGGCAAAATAATGAGGAACGGTCATGGAGGGGCGGTGAATATGGTTCCTAAGGTTGTATTTGGTGGCCCGAAAAATATTTAGGCTATCCGGGTCCGGGGGGCCATGCCCATTGGGAAGGCGTGGGCTATAGCACACGACAATATGGGAATCGGGCGAAATTCTAGTTTCTTTGCCGTAAAAAGCAAACCAACGAGGAACGATTATGGCGGGGTGGTAACTACGGTTCCTTAGGTCGTATTTCATGACCTGGAAAACTTTTAGGCGATCGGGGTCGGGGGCCTAGGCCCACTCAGAAGGCGTGGTCTATAGCACACGAAAATATGGGAATCGGGCGGAGTTATAGTATTTTGGCCATAAACACAAAATAACGAGGAACGGTCATGGCGGGGCGGTGACTAGGTTCCTTAGGTTGTATTTGATGGCGCACAAAAATTTTAAGCAATCCGGGTCTGGGGGGCCCTGCCCACTGGGAAGGCATGGGCTATAGCACCCGAAAATATGGGAATCGGGTGGAATTCTAGTTTTTTAGCCATCAAACGCAATAAAATGAGGAACGGTCATGGTGGGCGGTACCTATGGTTCCTGAGATCGTATTTGATTGTACGGAACAATTTTAGGCTATCCGGGTTTGGGGGGGCCACTGGGAAGGTGTGGGCTATATCACACAAAAATATGGTAATCAGGCGGAATTCTAGTTTTTTAGCCGTAAAACTCAACAAACACGAGTAACGATCATGGCCGAGCGGTAACCATGGTTCCTTAGGTCGTATTATATGGCCTGAAAAGTTTTTAGGCGATTGAGGTCTGGGGGCCTGGAGGGGTGGTAACTCGGAAGGCGTGGGCTAATATTTTGGTTGTAAAACGCAAACAAATGAGGAAAGGACATGGAGGGGCTGTCACTATGGTTCCTTAGGTCTTATTTGATGGCTCAGAAACATTTTAGGCGATCCGGGTGCAGTGGGCCCGAACCCACTCGCATGGCGTGGGCTGTCACACGAAAATATGGGAATCGGGCGGAATTCTAGTTTTTTGGCCGTAAAATGCAAATAACAAGAGTAACGGTCATGGAGGGTCGATGACTATGGTTCCTTTGTTCGTATTTGATGGCCCAAAAAAACCTTTAGGCGATCGGGGGTCAGGGGGGCACGAGCCCACTCAGAAGGCATGGGCTATAGCACACGAAAATATTGGAATGTGGCGGAATTCTAGTTTTTTGGCCAAAAATGCGAATAATGAGGAACGATCATGGAGGGGTGGTGACTATGGTTCCTTAGGTAGTATTTGATGGCCCGGAAAAAATTTTGTCGATTCGGGTCTGGGGGTCCCTGCCCACTGGGAAGGCGTGGGCTATAGCACGTGAAAATATGGGAATTGTGCGGAATATTTGTTTTTTGTCCATAAAACACAAAATTACGAGGAACGGTCATGGAGGTCCGGTGACTATGGTTCGTTATGTTGTATTGGATGGCCCGAAAAACTTTTAGGGTATCCGGGTCCGGGAGGCCCTGCCCACTGGGAAGGCGTGGGCTATAGAACACTAAAATATGGGAATAAGGCGGAATTCTAGTTTTTTGGTCGTAAAACGCAAAAAACAAGGAACAGTTATGGCAGGGCGGTGACTATGATTCCTTAGGTCGTATTTGATCGCCCGGAAAAATTTTTAGGCGATCTGGTTTTGGGGGCCTCGGGCCCACTCGGAAGGCCTGGGCTATAGCACACGAAAATATGGGAATCGGGATGAGTTATAGTTTTTTGGCTGTAAAACGCAAACTAATAAGGAACGGTCATGGCGGGGCGGTGACTATGGTTCCTTAGGTCGTATGTGATGGCCCGAAAAAGTTTTAAGCTATCTGGTTCCGAGGGGCTCTGCCCACTGGGAAGGCGTGGGTTATGGGACACTAAAATATCGGAATCGGGCGGAATTCTAGTTTTTTGCCCATAAAACGCAAAATAAAAAAAGGATCAGTCATAGTGGGGCAGTGACTATGGTTCCTTAGGTCGTATGTGATGGCCCGAAAAAGTTTTAAGCTATCTGGTTCCGAGGGGCCCTGCCCACTGGGAAGGCGTGGGTTATGGGACACTAAAATATCGGAATCGGGCGGAATTCTAGTTTTTTGCCCATAAAACGCAAAATAAAAAAAGGATCAGTCATAGTGGGGCAGTGACTATGGTTCCTTAGGTCGTATTTGATGGCCTGGAAATATTTTAGGCTATCCGTGTCTGGGGGGCCCTGCCCCACTGGGAAGGCGTGGGCTATAGGACACGAAAATATTGGAATCGGGCGGAATACTAGTTTTTTGGCAGTAAAACTCAAAATAACGAGGAAAGGTCATGGAGGGGTGGTGACTATGGTTCCTTAGGTCATATTTGATGGCCCGGAAAAATTTTAGGCTATCCGGATCCGGGGGCCCCTGCCCACTATGAAGGCGTGGGCTATAGCACACTATAATATGGGAATCAAGAGAAATGCTAGTTCTTTGGCTGTAAAAATGCAAAATAACGAGGAACGGTCATGGAGGGGCAGTTAATATGGTTTCTAAGGTCGATTATGATGGCCCAGAAAAATTTTACGCTATCCAGATCCGGGGGGCCATGCCCACTGGGAATGCGTGGGCTATAACACATGAAAATATGGGAATCGGGCGGAATTCTAGTTTATTGGCCGTAAAATGCAAAACAACGAGGAACGGTTATCGCCAGGTGGTAACTATGGTTCCTTAGGTCATATTTCATGGCCCGAAAATGTTTTAGGTGATCCGGGTCTGGGGGCTCCGGCCCACTCGGAAGGCGTGGTCTATAGCACAAGAAAATATGGGAATCGAGCGGAATTCTAGTTTTTTTGTCGTAAAACACAAAAAAGGAGGAACGGTCATGGCGGGGCGGTGACTATGATTCCTTAGGTCATATTTGATGGCCCAGAAAAAATGTTAGGCGATGCGGGCGGAGTTATAGTTTTTTAGCTGTAAAACAAAAAATAACGAGGAACGGTGATGGAGGGGCGGTGATTATGGTTCCTTAGGTCATATTGGATGGCCCGAAATACTTTTACCCTATCCGGGTTCGGGGGGCCCTGCCCACTGGGAAGGCCTGGGCTATAGGACATGAAAATATGGGAATCCGGCGGTTTTCTAGTTTTTTGGCCGTAAAACGCAAAAACAAAATGAACGATAATGGTGGGGAGGTGACTATGGTTTCATAGGTTGTATTTCATGTCCCAAAAACATTTTAGGCGATCTAGTTCAGTGGGACCCCGGCCCACTCGGTAGGCATGGTCTATAGCACACGAAAATATGGGAATTGGGCGGAATTATAGTTGTTTGGCCATAAAACACAAATTAACGAGGAACAGTCATGGCGGGGTGGTGAATATGGTTCCTTAGGTAGTATCTGATGGCCTGAAAAAATTTTGGGCTATCCGAGTTTGGGGGGGCCCACTGGGAATGCGTGGGCTATGGCACACAAAAATATGGTAATCGGAAGGAATTCTTGTTTATTGGCCATAAAACTCAAAAGAACGAGGAACGATCATGAAGGGGCGGTAACTATGGTCCTTTGGTTATATTTCATGGCCTGGAATATTTTTAGGCGATCGGGGTTAGGGGGGCCCGGACCCACTCGGAAGGCGTGAGCTATAGCATACAGAAATATGGGAATCGGGCGAAATTCTAGTGTTTTGGCTGTAAAACGCAAGCAAATGAGGAACGATCATGGAGGGGAGGTGACTATGGTTCCTTAGGTCATATTTGATGGCTCGTAAAATTTTTATGTGATCCGGGTCCGGTTGGCCCGGGCCCACTTGCAAGGCATGGGCTATAGCACACGAAAATATGGGAATCGGGCAGAATTCTAGTTTTTTGGCCGTAAAATGCAAAACATGACAAACGGTCATGGCGGGGCATTCACTATGGTTTCTTAGGTCGTATTGGATGGCCCAAAAAAACGTTTAGGCGATCGGGGGTCAGGGGGGCCCGAGCCCACTCGGAAGGCATGGGCTATAGCACACGAAAATATGGGAATGTGGCAGAATTCTAGTTTTTTGGCCGAAAATGCAAAACACGAGGAACGGTCATGGCGGGGCGGTGACTATGGTTCCTTAGGTCATATTTGATGGCCCGGAAAAAATTTTGTCGATTCGGGGCCGGGGGTCCCTGCCCACTGGGAGGGCGTGGGCTATAGCACGTGAAAATATGGGAATCGGGCGGAATATTTGTTTTTTGTCCGTACAACGCAAAATAACGAGGAACAATCATTGCGGCCCGGTGACTATGGTTCCATATGATGTGTGATGGCCCAAAAATATTTTAGGCTATCCGGGTCCAGGGGGCCCTGCCCACTGGGAAGGCGTGGGCTATAGAACACTAAAATATGGGAATAAGGTGGAATTTTAGTTTTTTGTTCGTAAAACGCAAATATACAAGGAACAGTCATGGCAGGGCGGTGACAATGATTCCTTAGGTCGTATTAGATTTCCCAAAAAAAATTTAGGCGATATGGTTTTGGGAGCCCCGGGCCCACTTGGAAGGCCTGGGATATAGCACGAGAAAATATGGGAATCGGGATGAGTTATAGTTTTTTGGCCGTAAAATGCAAAATAATGAGGAACGGTCATGGCGGGGTGGTGACTATGGTTCCTTTGGTCCTATTTGATGGCCCGAAAAATTTTAAGGCTATCCGTGTCCGGGGGGGCCTGCCCCACTGGGAAAGCGTGGGCTATAGAACACGAAAATATTGGAATCAGGCGGAATTCTAGTTTTTTAGCCGTAAAACTCAAAACAACAAGGAACGAGGGTGACTATGGTTTTGGGGGCCCCGAGCCCACTCGGAAGGTGTGGGATATAGCACACAAAAATATTGGAATCTGGCGGAATTCTAGTTTTTTGGCCGTAAAACGCAAAAGAAACGAGGAATGGTCATGGCAGGGCGGAGGCTATAATTCCTCAGATCATATTTGATGGCACGGAAACAACTTTAGGCGATCCGGTTCAGGGGTTCCCGGGCCCACTCGGAAGGCGTGGGCTATAGAACGCGAAAATATGGGAATCGGGCAGAATTCTAGTTTTTTGTCCGTAAAACGCAAAAAAATGAGGAATGGTCATGGCGGGGCGGTGACTATGGTTCCTTAGGTCATATTTGATGTCCCGAAAATTTCTTAGGCTATCCGGGTCTGGGGGCCCTAACCACTAGGAAGGCGTGGGCTATAGGACACGGAAATATGGGAATTAGGCGGAATTCGAGTTGTTTTGCCGTAAAACTCAAAAAAATGAGGAACAGGCGGAATTATAGTTTTTTGGCAGTAAAATCCCAAAATAACGAGGAACGGTCATGGAGGGGTGGTGACTATGGTTCCTTAGGTCATATGTGATGGCCCGAAAAGTTTTTAGGCTATCCGGGTCCGGGGGGCCCTGCCCACTGGGAAGGCGTGGGCTATAGCACATGAAAATATGGGAATCTGGCGGAATTATAGTTTTTTGGCCGTAAAAGGCAAAATAACGAGGAACGGTTATGGAGGAGCGGTGAATATGGTTCCTAAGGTTGTATTTGGTGGCCCGGAAAATATTTAGGCTATCCGGGTCCGGGGGGCCATGCCCATTGGGAAGGCGTGGATTATAGCACACGAAAATATGGGAATTATGCGGAATTCTAGTTCTTTTGCCATAAAATGCAAAACAACGAGGAACAATTAGCGGTAACTATGGATCCTTAGGTCGGGAAATCGGGGTCGGGGGCCTGGGCCCACTCGGAAGGCGTGGTCTAGTTTTTTTGCCGTAAAACTCAAAACAAACGAGTAACGATCATAGCGGAGCGGTGACTATGGTTCCTTAGGTCATATTTCATGGCCTGGAAAATTTTTAGGCGATTGGGGTCTGGGGGCCTGGGCCCACTCGGAAGGCGTGGTCTAGTTTTTTTGCCGTAAAACTCAAAACAAACGAGTAACGATCATAGCGGAGCGGTGACTATGGTTCCTTAGGTCATATTTCATGGCCTGGAAAATTTTTAGGCGATTGGGGTCTGGGGGCCTGGGCCCACTCGGAAGGCGTGGTCTAGTTTTTTTGCCGTAAAACTCAAAACAAACGAGTAACGATCATAGCGGAGCGGTGACTATGGTTCCTTAGGTCATATTTCATGGCCTGGAAAATTTTTAGGCGATTGGGGTCTGGGGGCCTGGGCCCACTCGGAAGGCGTGGGCTATAGCATACAAAAATATGGGAATCGGGCAGAATTCTAGTTTTTTGGTTGTAAAACGCAAACAAATGAGGAAAGGTCATGGCGAGGCAGTCACTATGGTTCCTTAGGTCGTATTTGTTGGCTGGGAAAACATTTAGGAAATCCGGGTGCGGTGGGACTGAGCCCACTCACAAGGCGTGGGCTATCACACGAAAATATGGGAATCGGGTGGAATTCTGGTTTTTTAGCCGTAAAATACAAAGAAAAAGAGTAACGGTCATGGCGGGTCGATTAATATAGTTCCTTAGGTCGTATTTGATGGCCCAAAAAAAATTTTAGGCGATCGGGGGTCAGGGGGGCCCTGCCCACTGGGAAGGCATGGGCTATAGCACCTGAAAATATGGGAATCGGGCGGAATGCTAGTTTTTTAGCTGTCAAATGCAATAAAACGAGGAACGGTCATGGTAGGGCGGTAACTATGGTTCATGAGATCATATTTTATTGTTCGGAAAAATTTTAGGCTATCCGTGTTTGGGGGGGCCACTAGGAAGGCATGTGCTATAGCACACGAAAATATGGTAATCGGGCGAAATTCTAGTTTTTTTGCCGTAAAACTCAAAACAAACGAGTAACGATCATGGAGGAGTGGTTAATATGGTTCCTTAGGTCGTATTTCATGGCCTGAAAATTGTTTAGGCGATTGGGGTCTGGGGGCCTGGGCCCACTCGGAAGGCGTGGGCTATAGCATACACAAATATGGGAATCGGGCAGCATTCTAGTTTTTTGGTTGTAAAACGCAAACAAATGAGGAAACGTCATGGCGAGGCAGTCACTATGGTTCCTTAGGTCGTATTTGATGGCTCGGAAAACATTTAGGTGATCCGGGTGCGGTGGGACCGAGCCCACTCGCAAGGCGTGGGCTATCACACGAAAATATGGGAATCGGGTGGAATTCTGGTTTTTTGGCCGTAAAATGCAAAAAACAAGAGTAACGGTTATGGAGGGTCGATTACTATAGTTCCTTAGGTCGTATTTGATGGCCCTAAA
Organism: Nicotiana otophora; assembly: GCA_000715115.1. Taxonomy (NCBI): domain Eukaryota; kingdom Viridiplantae; phylum Streptophyta; class Magnoliopsida; order Solanales; family Solanaceae; genus Nicotiana; species Nicotiana otophora. Next base: position 6,161 of record AWOL01S0055028.1, on the reverse strand, counting down.
AAAGTTTTAGGCGATCGGGGGTAGGGGGGCCCGAGCCCACTCGGAAGGCATGGGCTATAGCACACGAAAATATGGGAATGTGGCGGAATTCTAGTTTTTTGGCCGAAAATGCAAAACACGAGGAACGGTCATGGCGGGGCGGTAACTATGGCTCATGAGATCATATTTTATTGTGCGGAAAAATTTTAGGCTATCCGTGTTAGGGGGGCCACTAGGAAGGCGTGTGCTATAGCACACGAAAATATGGTAATCGGGCAGAATTCTAGTTTTTTTGCCGTAAAACTCAAAACAAACGACTAACGATCATGGCGGAGCGGTGACTATGGTTCCTTAAGTCGTATTTCATGGCCTGAAAATTTTTTAGG
>AWOL01S0055023.1:0-13301 GCA_000715115.1 Nicotiana otophora | reverse complement strand
GGGGGGGGGGGACCACTGGGAAGGCGTAGGCTATAGCACACGAAAATATGGGAATCAGGCGGAATTCTTGTGTATTTGCTGTAAAATGCAAACAAATGAGGAACGGTCATAGCGGGGCGGTTACTATGGTTCCTTATGTCATATTTGATGGCTCGGAAAAATTTTAGGCGATCCGGGTCCGTTGGGACCGGCCCCACTCGCAAGGCGTGGGCTATAGCGCGCGAAAATATGGGAATCGAGCAGAATTCTAGTTTTTGGCCGTAAAATGCAAAAACATCGAGTAACGGTCATGGAGGGGCGGTGACTATGATTCCTTAGGTCATATTTTGATGGACCGGAAAAATTTTTAGGCATTCCGGTTCCAGGGGCTCCGAGTCAATTCGGAAGACGTGGGCTATAGCACGCGCAAATATGGGAATCGGGCGGAATTATAGTTGTTTGGCCGTAAAACATAAAATAATGAGGAACGATCATGGAAGGGCGGTGACTATGGTTCCTTAGTTCATATTTGATGGCCCGGGAAATTGTAAGGCTATCCGGGTCCGGGGGCCCCGCCCACTGGGAAGGCGTGGGCTATAGGACACGAAAATATGAGAATCCGGCAACATTCTAGTTTTTTAGCCATAAAACGCAAAAACAAAAGGTATGGTAATGGTGGGGCGGTGACTATGGTTCCTTAGGTCGTATTTTATGGCCCGAAAAAATTTTAGGCGATCCAGTTCCGGGGGCCCGGGCCGACTCGGATGGCGTGGGCTATAGCACACGCAAATATGGGAATCGGGCGGAATTATAGTTTTTTGGCCATAAAACACAAACTAACAAGGAACAGTCATGGCGGGGCAGTGACTATGGTTCCTTAGGTTGTATTTGATGGCTCGAAAAAGTTTTAGGCAATCCGGGTCCGGGGGGCCTTGCCCACTGGGAAGGCGTGGGCTATAGCACACGAAAATATGGTAATCGGCTGGAATTCTAGTTTTTGGGTTGTAAAACTCAAACAAACGAGGAACGATAATGGCGGAGCGGTAAATATGGTTATTTAGGTCGTATTTCATGGCCTGGAAAATTTTAGGCGGTCGGAGTCTGGGGGCCCGAGCCCACTCGGAAGGCGTGGGCTATATCACACAAAAATATGGGAATCGGGCGGAATTCTAGTTTTTTGGTTGTAAAACGCAAACAAATAAGGAGCGCTCATGGATGGGTGGTGACTATGATTCCATAGGTCCTATTTGATGGCTCGGAAAAATTTTAGGCGATCCGGGTGTGGTGGGCCCGGGCCCACTCGCAAGGCATGGGCTATAGCACACGAAAATATGGGAATCAGGCGGAATTCTGGTTTTTTGGCCGTAAAATGCAAAACAAACGAGGAATAGTTATGGAGGATCAGTGACTATGGTTCCTTAGGTCGTATTTGATGGCCCAAAAAAATTTTAGGCGATCGGTGGTCCGAGGGGCCCGAGCCCACTCGGAAGGCATGGGCTAAAGCATACGAAAATATGGGAATGTGGCGGAATACTTGTTTTTTGGCCGAAAATATATAACACGAGGAACGGTCTGGGCAGTGACAATAGTTCCTTAGGTTGTATTTGATGGCCCGGAAAAAATTTTGTCGATGCGGGTCGGGGACCCCCTGCCCACTGGGAAGGCGTGCGCTATAACACAAGAAAATATGGGAATCGGGTGGAATTCTTGTTGTTTGGTCGTAAAACGCAAAATAATGAGGAACAGTCATGACGGGGCGGTGACTATGCTTCCTTAGGTCGTATTTGATGGCCCAGAAAAATTTTAGGCTATCCGGGTTTGGGGGGCCTTGCCCACTGGGTAGGCCTGGGCTATAACACACTACAATATGGGAATCAGGCGGAATTCTAGTTCTTTGGCCGTAAAACGCAAACAAACGAGGAACGATCATGGCAGGGTGGTAACTATGGTTCTTTAGGTCGTATTTCATGGCCCGGAAAATTTTTAGGTGATCGAAGTCAGGGGTCCCGGGCCCACTCGGAAGGCGTGGGCTATAGCACACGAAAATATGGAAATCGGGAAAATTCTAGTTTGTTGGCCGTAAAATGCAACAAAACGAGGAACGGTCATGGAGGGGTGGTGACTATGATTCCTTAGGTCGAATTTGATGTGCCAAAAAAAATTTTAGGCGATCTGGTTCCAGGTGCCCCGGGCCCACTCGGAAGGCATGGGCTATAGCACACAAAACTATGGGAATCGGGCGCATTAATAGTTGTTTGGCTGTAAAACACAAAATAACGAGGAACGGCCATGGCGGGGCGGTGACTATAGTTCCTTAGGTCATATTTGATGGCCCGAAAAAATATTAAGCTATCGGGTTCTGGGGGGCCACGCCCACTGGGAAGGCGTGGGCTATACGACACGAAAATATGGGAATCGGGCGGAATTCTAGTTTTATGGCCGTAAAACGCAAAACACAAAAGGAACGGTTATGGTGGGGTTGTGACTATGGTTCCTTAGGTTGTATTTCATGCCCAAAAAAGTTTCAGGGGATCCGGTTCAGTGGGCCCCGTGCCCACTGGGAAGGCATGGTCTATAGCACACGAAAATATGTGAATCGGGCGGAATAATAGTTTTTTGTCCATAAAACACAAAATAACAAGGAACGGTCATGGAGAGGCGGTGACAATGGTTCCTCAGGTCATATTTGATGGCTCGGAAATATTTTAGGCGATCCGGTTCAGGGGACCCCCGACCAACTCAGAAGGCGTGGGCTATAGAACACGAAAATATGGTAATCGAGCGAAATTATAGTTTTTTGGCCGTAAAACGCAAAATAACGAGGAAGGGTCATGGCAGGGCGGTGACCATGGTTCCTTAGGTCATATTTGATGGCCCGGAAAATTTTAGGCGATCGAGGTCCGGGTGCCCGGACCCACTCGGAAGGCGTGTGCTATAGCACACGAAAATATGGGAATCGGGCGGAATTCTTGGTTTTAGGCCGTAAAACGCAAAAAATCGAGGAACAGTCATGGAGGGCGGTGACTATTATTCCTTAGGTCGTATTTTGATGGCCCGGAATTTTTTTTAGGCATGCGCTATAACACACGAAAATATGGGAATCACGCGGAATTCTTGTTATTTGGTCGTAAAACGCAAAAACATGAGGTACGGTCATGGAGAGGCGGTGACTATTGTTCCTTAGGTCATATTTTATTCCCCGGAAACATATTTTGTATATTCGGTTCCGGGGGCCCCGGGCCCACTCGGAAGGCGTGGTCTATAGCACGTGCAAGTATGGTAATCAGGCGGAATTTTTGTTTTTTATCCGTATAATGCAAAATAACGAGGAACGGTCATGGAGGGGTGGTGACTATGGTTCCTTAGGTCGTATTTGATGGCCCAATAAGTTTTAGGCAATCCGGGTCTGGGGGGCCCGGGCCTACTCGGAAGGCGTGGGCTATAGCACAAACAAATATGGGAATCAGGCGGATTTCTAGTTTTTTTCCCGTAAAATGCAAAAACGGAGGCACGGCCATGGAGGAGTAGTGACTATGGTACCTTAGGTTGTATTTGATGGCTCGATACAATTTAATGCGATCGGGGCCCGGAGCCCACTCGGAACGCGTGGGCTATAGCACACGAAAATATGGGAATCCGGCGGAATTCTAGTTTTTATTGCCGTAAAACGCAAATAAATGAGGCAAGGTCTTGGCGAGGCAGTGACTATGGAAGCTTAGGTCGTATTTGATGGCCCGAAAAAATTTAAGGCGATCGGGGTCCGGGGGGCCTTGGCCCTCTCAGAAGGCGTGTGATATAGCAAACGAAAATATGGGAATCGAGAGGAATTCTAGATTTTTGACCATAAAATGCAAAAAACAAGGAAAGGTCATGGCGGGGCGGTGACTATGGTTCCTTAGGTCGTATTTGATGGCCCAGAAAACTTTTAGGCGATCTGGGTCCGGGGGCCCTGCACACTGGGAAGGCGTGGGCTATAGCACACGAAAATATGGGAATCGGGCGGAATTCTAGTGTTTTTACCGTAAAACACAAATAAATGAGGAACAGTCATGGCAGGGCGGTGACTATGGTACCTTAGGTTGTATTTGATGGCCCGAAAAAATTTTAGGCGATCGGGTCCTGGGGGCCCACCTGGAAGGCGTGGGCTATAGCACACGAAAATATGGGAATCGGGCGGAATTCTAGTGTTTTTACCGTAAAACACAAATAAATGAGGAACAGTCATGGCAGGGCGGTGACTATGGTACCTTAGGTTGTATTTGATGGCCCGAAAAAATTTTAGGCGATCGGGTCCTGGGGGCCCACCTGGAAGGCGTGGGCTATAGCACACGAAAATATGGGAATCGGGCGGAATTCTAGTGTTTTTACCGTAAAACACAAATAAATGAGGAACAGTCATGGCAGGGCGGTGACTATGGTACCTTAGGTTGTATTTGATGGCCCGAAAAAATTTTAGGCGATCGGGTCCTGGGGGCCCACCTGGAAGGCGTGGGCTATAGCACACGAAAATATGGAAATCGGGCTGAATTCTAGTTTTTTGCAGTAAAACGCAAATAAATGAGGAACGGTCATGACGGGGCAGTGACTACGGTTCCTTAGGTCGTATTGGATGGCCCGGAAAAATTTCACGCGATCCGGGTCTGGGGGGCCCGGGCCCACTCGAAAGGCGTGGGCTATAGCACACGAAAATGTGGGAATCGGGCGGAATTCTAGTGTATTGGTCGTAAAACGCAAATAAACGAGGAACGGTCATGGCGGGGCGGTGACTATGGTACCTTAGGTTGTATTTGATGGTCCGAAAAAAGTTTAGGCGATCGGGTCCGTGGGGCCGGGGCCCACTTGGAAGGCGTGGGCTATAGCACACAAAAATACGGAAATCGGGCTGAATTCTAGTTTTTTTTCCGTAAAACGCAAAAACATGAGGAATGGTCATGGCGGGGCGGTGACTATGGTTCCTTAGGTCCTATTTGATGGCCCGAAAAAAAAATTTTAGGCGATCCGGATCCGGGGGGCCCGGGCCCACTCGAAAGGCGTGGGCTATAGCACAGAAAAATATGGGAATCAGGCGTAATTCTAGTTATTTGGTCGTAAAACACAAAAAAGCGAGAAAATGTCATGGCGGGGCGGTGACTATGGTTCCTTAGACCGTATTCGATGGCCCGGAAAAATTTTAGGCGATCCGTGTCCGGGTGGCCCGGGCCCACTCGTAAGGCGTGGGCTATAGCACACAAAAATATGGGAATCGGGCGGAATTCTAGTTTTTTGCCTTAAAATGCAAAAAATGAGGCACGATCATAGCTGGGCGGTGACTATGGTTCCTTAGGTCGTATTTGTTGGCCCGGAAAAAATTTCGGCGTTCAGGGTCCGAGGGGACTGGGCCCACTCGGAAAGCCTGGGCTATAGCACACAAAAATATGGGAATCGAGCGAAATTATAGTGTTTTGGCCGTAAAACACAAAATAATGAGGAACGATCATGGCGGGGCAGTGACTATGGTACCTTAGGTCATATTTAATGTCCCGAAAAAATTTTAGGCGATCGGGGTCCGAGGGTCTTAGGCCCACTCGGAAGGCATGGGATATAGCACACGAAAATTTGGTAATCGAGCGGAATTCTAGTTTTTTGGCCATAAAATGCAAAAGCCGATGAACGATCATGGTGGGGCAGTGACTATGGTTCCTTCGGTCGTATTTGATGCCCCAGAAAACTTTTAGGCGATCTGGGTCCGGGGGCCCTGCGCCCTGGGAAGGCATGGGCTATAGCACACGAAAATATCGGAATCGGGCGGAATTCTAGTTTTTTTTGCAGTAAAAGGCAAATAAATGAGGAACGGTCATGTCGGGGCAGTGACTATGGCACCTTAAGTCGTATTTGATGTCACAGAAAAATTTTAGGCAATCGGGGGCCGGGGGTGCCGGGCCCACTCGGAAGGCGTGGGCTATAGCACACGAAAATATGGGAATCGAGCGGAATTCTAGTGTTTTTGCCGTAAAACGTAAAGAAATGAGGAACGGTCATGGTGGGGCAGTGACTATGGTACCTTAGGTCTTATTTGATGGCCCGGAAAACTTTTAGGCGATCGGGGTCTTGGGGGCCCGGGCCCACTCGGAAGGCGTGGGCTATAGCACACGAAACTATGAGAATCGGGCAGAATTCTTATTTCTTTTGCCATAAAACGAAAATAAATGAGGAACGGTCATAGCGGGGTGGTAACTATGGTACCTTAAGTCATATTTGATGGTCCAGAAAAATTTTACGCGATCGAGGTTTGGGGGGGCCGGGCCCACTCGGAAGGCTTGGGCTATTGCACACGAAAATATGGGAATCGAGCGGAATTCTAGTTTTTTTGCCATAAAACGTAAAACAAAAGAGAAACGGTCATGGTGGGGCAGTGACTATAGTACCTTAGGTCGTATTTGATGGTCCGAAAAACTTTTAGTCGATCGGGGTCTGGGGGGCCTGGGCCCACACAAAAGGCGTGGGCTATAGCACACGAAAATATGGGAATCGGGCTGAATTCTAGTTGTTTGGCTGTAAAATGCAAAAACACGAGGAACGATCATGGCGGGGTGATAACTATGGTTCCTTAGGTCATATTTAATGGCCCGAAATATTTTTAGGCGATCGGGTCAGTGGGGCCCGGGCCCACTCGGAAGGCGTGGGCTATAGCACACGAAAATATAGAAATCGGGCGGAATTCTAGTTTTTTGGCCGTAAAACACAAACAAATAAGGAACCGTCATGGTGGGGCGGTGACTGTGGTTCCTTAAGTCGTATTTGATGGCTTAGAAATATTTTAGGCGATACGGGTTCGGTGCGCCCGGGCCCACTCGAAAGGTGTGGGCTATAGCACACGCAAATATGGGAATCTGGTAGAATTCTAGTTTTTTTGCCGTAAAACGCAAACAAGCAAGGAACTGTCATGGCGGGGTGGTGACTATAGTTCCTTAGGTCGTATCTGATGGCCTGGAAAAGTTTTAGGTGATCTGGGTCCTGGGGGCCCGGGCCCACTTGTAAGGCGTGGGCTATAGCACACAAAAATATGGTAATCGGGCGGAATTCTAGTTTTTTGTCGTAAAACGCAAAAACCGAGGAACGATCAAGGCGGAGCAGTGATTATGGTTCCGTAGGTCGTATTTGCTGGCCAAAAATGTTTTTAGGCGATCGGGTTCCGAGGGGCCCAGGCCCACTCGGAAAGCGTGGGCTATAGCATACGAAAATATGGGAATCGGGCGGAATTCTAGTTTTTTTTCCGTAAAACGCAAAAACATGAGGCACGATCATGGCGGGGCGGTGACTATGGTACCTTAGGTAGTATTTAATGGCCCGGATAAATTTTAGGCGACCGGGATCCGGGGGGCCCGGGCCCACTCGGAAGGCGTGGGATATAGCACACGAAAATATGTGAATCGGGCGGATTTCTAGGTTTTTGGCCATGAAACGCAAAACAATGAGGAAAGGTCATGGCGGGGCGGTGAATATGGTTCCCTAGGTCGTATATGATGGCCCAGAAATATTTAGGCGATCTAGGTCCGGGGGCCCTGCACACTGGGAAGGCATGGGCTATATCACACGAAAATATGGGAATCGGGCGGAATTCTAGTTTGTTTGCCGTAAAATGCAAATAAATGAGGAACGGTCATGGCGGGGCATTGACTATGGTACCTTAGGTCATATTTGGTGGCTCAGGGAAATTTTAGGCGATCGGGGCCCGAGCGGGCGGGCCCACTCGAAAGGCGTGGGCTATAGCACACGAAAATATGGAAATCTGACGGAATTCTAGTTTCTTTGCCGTAAAACATAAAACAAAAGAGGAACGGGAATGGTGGGGCGGCGACTATGGTACCTTAGGTCGTATTTGATGGTCCGGAAAAATTTTTGGCGATCAGGGTCTGGGGGGCCCGGGCTTACTCGGAAGGCGAGGGCTATAAAATCGGGCGGAATTCTTGTTTTTTGGACGTAAAATACAAAACAACGAGGAACGGTCATGGCGGGGCGATTACTATGGTTCCTTAGGTCGTATTTAATGGCCCGAAATATTTTTCGGCGATCAGGTCCGTGGGGCTCGGGTCCACTCGGAAGGCGTGGACTATGGCACACGAAAATATGGAAATCGAGCGGAATTCTAGTGTTTTGGTCGTAAAACACAAAAAAATAAGGAACGGTCACGGCGGGGCGGTGACTATGGTTCCATAGGTCGTATTTGCTGGCCGGAAAAAATTTAGGCGATCGGGTTCAGAAGGGCCCGGGCCCACTCGGAAAGCGTGGGCTATAGCACACGAAAATATGGGAATCGGGCGAAGTTCTAGTTTTTTTGCCGTAAAGCGCAAAAACATGAGGCACGATCATGGCAGGGCGGTGACTATGGTACCTTAGGTAGTATTTAATGGCTCGTTAAAATTTTAGGCGACCGGGGTCCGGGGGCCGGGGCCCACTCGGAAGGCGTGGGATACAGCACACGAAAATATGTGAATCGAGCGGAACTCTAGTTTTCTTGCCATAAACTGCAAAAAATGAGGAAAGGTCATGGAGGAGCGGTGACTATAGTTGCTTAGGTCGTATATGATGGCCCAGAAAAATTTTAGGCGATCTGGGTCCGGGGGCCCTGCACACTGAGAAGGCATGGGCTATATTACACGAAAATATGGGAATCGGGCGGAATTCTAGTTTTTTTGCCGTAAAACGCAAATAAATAAGGAACGGTCATAGAGGGACAGTGACTATGGTACCTTAGGTCATATTTGATGGCCTGGGAAAATTTTATGCGATCGGGGGCCGGGGGGAGGGCCCACTCGAAAGGCGTGGGCTATAGCACACGAAAATATGGGAATCTGACGGAATTTTAGTGTTTTGGCCGTAAAACGCAAAAAAGTGAGAAAATGTCATGGCGAGGTGGTGACTATGGTTCCTTGGGTCGTATTTGATGGCCCGAAAAAATTTTAGGTGATCCGGGTCCAGGGGGCCCAGCCCATTGGGAAGGCGTGGGCTATAGCACACAAATATATGAGAATCGGGCGGAATTCTAGTTTTTTGGCCGTAAAACGCAATAAACCGCAGAACAGTCATGGCGGGGCGGTGACTATGGTACCTTAGGCGATCAAGGTCCGAGGATCCCGGGCCCACTCGGAAGGCTTGGGCTATAGCACACGAAAATATGGGAATCGAGCGGAATTCTAGTATTTTTGCCATAAAACGCAAAACAAATGATGCACGGTCATGGCGAGGTGGTGATAATGGTACCTTTGGTCGTATTTGATGGCCCGAAAACATTTTAGGAAATCGGGGTCAGGGGGCCCGGGCCCACTCGGAAGGCGTGGGATAAAGCACACAACAATATGGGAATCAGACGGAATTCTAGTGTTTTGGCCATAAAACGCAAAAAATGAGGAAAGGGCAAGACGAGGCGATCACTATGGTTCCTTAGGTCGTATTTGATGGCCCTTAAAAATTTTAGGCTATCTGGATCGGGGGCCTTGCACAGTGGGAAGGCGTGGGCTATTGCACAGGAAAATATGGGAATCGGGCGCAATTCTAGTTGTTTTTGCCGTAAAACGCAAATAAATGAGGAACGGTCATGGCAGGGCGGTGACTATGGTACCTTAGGTCGTATTTGATGGCCTGAAAATATTTTAGGCGATCCGCTTTGGGGGACCCACTGGGAAGGCGTGGGCTATAGCAAACGAAAATATGGTAATCAGGCGGAATTCTAGTTGTTTGCCCGCAAAACTCAAAAAAATGAGGAACGATCATGGCTGGACGGTAACTACGGTTCCTTTGGTCATATTCCATGTCCTGGAAAAGTTTTAGGCGATCAGGGTCTGGGTGGCCCGGGCCAACTCGAAAGGCGTGTGCTATAGCACACGAAAATATGGGAATCATGCAGAATTCTAGTTTTTTGTCCGTAAAATGCAAAACAAATGAGGAATTTTCATGGCAGGGTGGTGACTATGGTTCCTTAGGTCGTACTTGATGGCCCGAAAAACTTTTAGGCGACCGGGGGTCCGAGGGACCCGAGCCCACTCGGAAGGCATGGCTATAGCACACGCAAATATGGAAATTTGGAATGGTCATGGCGGGGCAGTAACTATGGTTCCTTAGGTCATATTTGATGGCCCACAAAAATATTTATCGATTCCGGTCCGGTGGGCCCTGCCCATTGCGAAGACATGGGCTATAGCACACGAAAATAGGTGAATCGGGTGGAATTCTTATTGTTTGGTCGTAAAACGCAAAACAATGAGGAACAGTCATGGCAGGGCGGTGACTATGGTTCCTTAGGTCGTATATGATGGCCTGGAAAAATTTTAGGCGATCCGGTTCCGGGGGCCCCGGGCCCACTCGGAAGGCGTGGGCTATAGCACACGAAAATATAGGAATCGGGCGGAATTCTAGTGTTTTGGACATAAAATGCAAACAATGATGAACGGTCATGGCGGGGGGGGTGACTATGGTTCCTTAGTCCGTATCTGATGGCCCGGAAAAATTTTAGGCGATCTGGGTCCGGGAGTCCGGGCCCACTCGTAAGGCGTGGGCTATAGCACACAAAAATATGGGAATCAGGCGGAATTCTAGTTATTTGGCTGTAAAACGAAACAAAGTGAGAAAATGTCATGGAAGGGCGGGGACTATGGTTCCTTAGGTCGTATTTGATGGCCTGGAAAAAATTAGGCGATCTGGGTCCGGGGGGCCCGGGCCCACTCGTAAGGCGTGGGTTATAGCACACAACAATATGAGAATCGGGCGGAATTCTAGTTTTTTGCCGTAAATTGCAAAAAATGAGGAATGCTCATGGCGGGGCGGTGACTATGGTTCCATAGGTCGTATATGCTTGCCCGGAAAACTTTTAGACGATCGGGTTCCGAGAGGCCCGGGCCCACTCGGCAAGCGTGGGCTATAGCACACAAAAATATGGAAATCGGGCGGAATTATAGTTTTTTTGCCATAAAACGCAAAAACATGAGGCACGATCATGGCAGGGCGGTGACTATGGTACCTTAGGTCGTATTTGATGGCCCAAAAAAATTTAAGGCGATCCGGGTCCTGGGGGCCCTGAACACTTGGAAGGCGTGGGCTATTGCACACGAAAATATGGGAATCGGGTGGAATTCTTGTTTTCTTTGCCGTAAAACACGAATATATGAGGAAAGGTCATGGTGGGGTGGTGACTATGGTTCCTTAGGTCATATTTGATGGCTCAAAAACATTTTAGGCGATCTGGATCCGGGGGCCTTGCATAGTGGGAAGGCATGGGATGTAGCACACGAAAATATGGGAATCAGACGCAATTCTAGTTTTTTTTATGTAAAACGCAAATAAATAAGGAACGGTCATGGAAGGGAGGTGACTATGGTACCTTAGGTCGTATTTGATGGCCCGAAAAATTTATAGGCTATCCGGGTTTGGGTGGGGCCTATCCGAGGGGCCCTGCCCACTGGGAAGGCGTGGGCTATAGCACACAAAAATATGGGAATCGGGTGGAATTCTAGTGTTTTGGCCGTAAAACGCAATAAAATGAGGAACGGTCATGGAGGGGAGGTGACTATGGTACCTTAGGTCGTATTTGATGGCACGGAAAAATTTTAGGCGATCGGGGTCCGGGGGTCCTGGGCCCACTCGGAAGGCTTGGGTTATAGCGCATGAAAATATGGGAATCGAGTGGAATTCTAGTTTTTTTGCCGTAAAACGTAAAACAAATGAGTAACGGTCATGGCGGGGCAATGATTATGGTACCTTTTGTCGTATTTGATGGCCCGAAAAAATTTTAGGCGATCGGGGTCGGGGGGCCCGGGCCTACTCAGAAGGCATGGGATAAAGCACACGAAAATATGGGAATCAGATGGAATTCTAGTTTTTTGGGCATAAAAATCCAAAAACGAGGAAAGGTCAAGGTGGGGCGGTGACTATGGTTCCTTAGGTCGTATTTGATAGCCCTGAAAAATTTTATGCGATCTGGATCAGGGGGCCTTGCACAGTGGGAAGGTGTGGGCTATAGCACACGTAGATATGGGAATCGGGCGCAATTCTAATTTTTTTGACGTAAACCACAAATAAATGAGGAACGGTCATGGCAGGGTGGTGAATATGGTACCTTAGGTCGTATTTGAGGGCCTGAATAAATTTTAGGCGATCCGGGTTAGGGGGACCCACTGGGAAGGCGTGGTCTATGTCAAATGAAAATATGGTAATCGGGAAGAATTCTAGTTTTTTGGCCGCAAAACTCAAAAAAACGAGGAATGATCATGGTGCGGCGTTAACTACGGTTCCTTTGGTCGTATTTCATGTCCTGGAAAAGTTTTAGGCGATCGGGGTCTGGGTGGCCCAGGCCCACTCAGAAGGTGTCGGCCATAGCACACGAAAATATGGGAATTACGCGGAATTCTAGTTTTTTGGCTTTAAAAGGATAAAAAAAGGAGGAACAGTCATTGCGGGGTGGTGACTATGGTTCCTTAGATCGTATTTGATGGCTCGGAAAATTTGTAGGCGATCAGGGTCCGGTGGGCCCTGGCCCACTCACAAGGAGTGGGTATAGAACAAGAAAATATGTGAATCAGGCGAAATTCTAGTTTTTTGGCAGTAAAATGCAAACCAAACGAGGAATTTTCATGGCGGGGCGGTGACTATGGTTCCTTAGGTCATGTTTGATGGCTCGAAAAATTTTTAGGCGATTGGGGGTCGGGGGGACCCGAGCCCACTCGGAAGGCATGGCTATAGCACACGAAAATATGGGAATTTGGCGGAATTCTAGTTTTTTGGCCGAAAATGCAAAACTATGAGGAATGGTAATGGCGGGGCAGTGACTATGGTTCCTTAGGTCGTATTTGATGTCCCAAAAAATATTTATCGATTCGGGTCCGGGGGCCCCTGCCACGGCGAAGGCGTGGGCTATAGCACACAAAAATATGTGAATCGGGTGGAATTCTTGTTGTTTGGTCGTAAAACGCAAATAAATGAGGAACGGTCATGGCAGGGCAGTGACTATGGTCCTTTAGGTCGTATATGATGGCCCGGAAAAATTTTAGGCGATCCGGTTCCTGGGGCCCCGGGCCCACTCGGAAGGCGTGGGCTATATAGCACACGAAAATATGGGAATCGGGCGGAATTCTAGTTATTTGGCCATAAAACGCAAACAATGAGGAAAGGTCATGGCGGCGCGGTTACTATGGTTCCTTAGGCCGTATCTGATGGCCCGAAAATATTTTAGGCGATCTGGGTCCGGGGGCCCGGGCCCACTCGTAAGGCGTGGGCTAGGGCTACAGCATACAAAAATATGGGAATCGGGCGGAATTCTAGTTATTTTGTCGTAAAACGCAACAAAGTGAGAA
>AWOL01S0055019.1:10192-47839 GCA_000715115.1 Nicotiana otophora | reverse complement strand
AGATTTTGGGGTGGTTGTAGCAGTGTTTTACATATTTTTATCATATGTTTATGAGATTTTTCAAATGTTGAGTTATTAAGCATGTTCCATTCAATTGTTTAGCTGTTATGTGTTTGTCGGCTTGCCTAGCAAGTATGTTAGGTGTCATCACAACAGGTTTTGATTTTGGATCGTGATAGGAACCAACTATTAGGACCAAAATAATACATCTAAAATTGCTTACATCTTTTTCTATAACTAATAAATTCCTAAGAACCATGGTGCATGGTTCAAAACTCAATGAATGATGAACCCACTTCTCCACTTAAATATTTTACTTTAGTCCGCGACAATATTCGAACCATTTACGTGGACCTAACTCAAACATCACGTCTTGCTGTCTTAACACTAGACCAAAGCTATATCTTACATTTTCATCTAACAAAATCTGAAGAAAGAAACAACCGTGATGAAGGTTCCAGAAATAATCCAATAGTTCCTCTTAACAAGCTACTACATACAGATATAGTAGAAGTTCTGGAGTACGATCTCCTATGGAGCGAATTCTTTGTGGAGCAAAATTTCTTTCAAAGCAATGACAGATTTACTAAATTAAAGAAAAAATGAAACTATTGAAAGTATTTAGACTTCTTATTTACAATTTAAATATCACTCAAGGAACCATAGACTGAGAGACGACCACAATAAAGATTCCAGAAAGAATCCAATAATTCCTCCTAACAAGTTTTGACTACATTGTCAAAAAGATATAATAGAAAATAGAAGCCGTGGAGCAAAATTTTCTTCCAAATCTATGTCTCATTTTACTAAAGAACAAACTGAATATAGAAGTTTTTAGACTTCTAATTTATAGCTTAAGTGTCATTCAAGAAACCACTGCACATTTATGATAATAACTAAAGAGGCGGGCAATGGATGAATTCGAAAAATTTAATGTTTTGGGATATGGTATACCCACCCCCCACCAACGAGCAAGCTTTTTCTCACTTTACTCATTTGGTCACTTGAACCCCCAACTACATTGTTGGAGATGGAGGATCCTTTTCACTTACTTGTCTATCCCTCACTTACAATGCAAATAGGATTATTTAATCAGGGATTTTTCAAGCTTAACCATTAGTTTTTTTAACTTGGTTTAGGCGCGAATATTGACATTTCTTAAGCAAACACAACAAGTCTTGTGTTAAGTATTGCAAGGATTTCTTACAGGTAGATAGGGGCTGGATTCGAGATGAAGTGTATCATCTTTTTGTACGTCCTACAATGTCATACCATCGTATTTAATTATAGTCGACATGTAATCACATTTATAAATTTTTCTTTCTTCCCATCCCACCCTTCTTCTTCTCCATATTTCCCGACACACTTTTTGCTAGCTAACTCACCATTTCAACAAACATCAGTTCTACTGGCTCTCTCTGTAGTTGGTTAACACTTCCTTACCTACTGCTTACAATAGAATTAAAACAAAACGCTATACAACGGTATTCATTTGCATATGATGTAGCAGAGAAAACATGATAGTATTTGAAAAAGCATTTGACTCAATGGTATTCACGTGCATATGATGCAGTAGAGATACAGTGGTTTACCGTATAACCTATCTATATCCTTTTGTGCTTCGTCTGCATATTTGTAACGAACAAAAGCAAACTCGCATCATTCACCAGTCCTGCGTTAAGACGATGCAGAAAATTACGTAACCGACAAGCAACAAGAAACTTTAAACAAAAACTGTTTATGCATCATAGTTTTATTATATATATATATAAAAAACAAGAAGCAAAATAATGCATTTGGCCTCGTTTATAATGTAACAGGCGAACAAGAACATCTATTGCACATGTCCACCCAAGAAAGAAAGTGGAAATTTAGACCTCGACTTTCATGAGAAACTCTTGCAAACATATTACACCATACAAGGCAAAATAAAATACCAATTAATAAATCGAACACTGAAAAATATCCAGGGTGAAAGGCAGGTGCATAGTAAGATACAATGTAAATACAACAAACTTTGCTGCTACTCCTTTACCTGAAATTAGTTATAGCCAACTATACGAATCCTTAATGTTCATAATACCCTCAATCATTTCAAATTCAAACATACAAATGTACAAATATCCCAAAAATATAAAACAAAATAAATGAAAAATAGAAAAGAAACCTGTATACGAGTAAAAATCGAGTTCATGATACACTCCGGCCTCCAACATGGTAAAAACGAACTCAAAATATGATTGTGAAGGATCAGAATCGAAGCAAGGGTCTCATCGAGTCAGCATCCGGGGCCAGTTGTCTGCCCTAGAGAATATCGGGGTCATGATTCGAGATTGATCCAAACACTGAGAGACTTCAGAGAACATTGTCGGACAATCAAGCACGACCAACAGAAGGCCGTAATATCCGCGACCGGCCGGATATCATGGGATGGATCTCGGCACGTATCAATGTAGAACCGGCAATCAGTTAAATAGAAGATTTTTTTACCTTTTATAGAGTTCTACTTAGAGTAGGATTTCTCTACTATATAAAGGGGGTCTGATAATTCAGTAAACACATTGTAACACGCATTCCAAGATAATATACTATTATTTTCACTGTTATTCTAAACTTTTTCTTCATTCATCAATATCGCCCACCGTGAGCCCGGATCGAGGGTGAATATTTCAATAAAGTTGGAATAATCCTCCTCGCATGGTTCAAATTTACTATATTTCTATTTGTTCATTCTAACCCAATTTATCATTTTGTATCAAATTAATCCGCGTATCCTTAAAATCACTTAAAAATTTAATTGTTATCCGATTTTGAGGGTAAACAGTTTGGCGCCTACCGTGGGGCTAAGTATAATAGTGACAATTTGATACAAATTTTCATAACACACCCTACTTCACACTTGTTCTTTTAACTGTCTTTGATTTCAGATCAACGTTAAAAATGTCGAACTCCCAATCTACCCCTCTAAACACGGATGCTGAGTCTGGCCACCATGGCGAGAACAACAACACGGCGCCCGGTAACAAGGTTCCTCTTGCCGATCCCAATGGAATTCCGACTGCGGACCCGATCGATGCCAACTCACATATGGCCATCAACACGAACTTGCCTACCGATCCTGAGAACAACATCCGCGGGGGAGTTCGATCGATAGCCTAAAATACTTGTGACAAGGAAGGAGATGGGATCAACTTACGGGTAATCTTCGAAATGCTGCAGGCTCAGTAGGCAATGATAGCCCAACTGCAAAACCAAAACTACGCTCCCAGTAGGGTTGAGCCCGATTCATCCCGGGAAAACACTCGCAGAAATGAACCAACTACAGATAGGCCAAATGAAGCTAAACCCGGGACCAACCCTGAGATAATAAAGATGCTCAGAGAATTAAAAAAATGAGAGAAAAGAAAATAGAAGCCAACGACAAGAAGGTGGAGACCTACAACTCCAGGGTCGGCTAAATCCATGGAGCACCACCAATATTGAAGGGCCTAAACTCCAAACAATTTGTTCAGAAACCTTTTTTTCCGAGCGCAACCCGAAGCTGATCCCAAAAAGGTTTCGCATGCCTGAAATTTCTAAGTACAATGGAACAACTGATCCTAATGAATATGTGACCTCGTACACGTTCTCCATCAAAGGGAACGACTTAGAAAATGATGTGATCGAATCTATCTTACTGAAAAAGTTCGGAGAGACCTTGTCAAAAGAAGCTATGATATGGTATCACAACTTACCCCCTCAATTCTATTGACTTATTTGCTATGCTTATTTATGCTTTTGTAAAAGAGGAGGCCGGAGCCATCAAGGTCAAGACCAGAAAGTCGGACCTTTCCAAGGTAAAGCAAAGAGATAATGAGATGCTCAGGGAGTTCGTGTCAAGGTTTCAAATGGAACGGATGCACCTGCCGCTGGTGGCAGGTGATTGGTCCGTTCAAGCCTTCACCCAAGGACTCAATACTCGAAGCTCGTTGGCTTCGTAATAGCTGAAGTAAAATCTAGTAGAATATTCGGCTGTAACTTGGGCCGATGTGCATAACCGATATCAATCAAAAATTAGGGTCGAAGATGATCAGCTTGGGCCCCCTTCCGGTCTATTTATCCCGTCTGAGCTAGTGATAGATCCCAAAGAGACATTGATCGAGAACCAAGGTTAAGTAGGGAACAGTATCAACCGTACAACGATGATCATAGGGGTAACTGGTTTGGACAAAACGCTGTGAGAAATGAAAGTAGAAGTGATCGGA
This sequence comes from Nicotiana otophora, assembly GCA_000715115.1. Classification (NCBI taxonomy): domain Eukaryota; kingdom Viridiplantae; phylum Streptophyta; class Magnoliopsida; order Solanales; family Solanaceae; genus Nicotiana; species Nicotiana otophora. Next base: position 43,595 of record AWOL01S0055019.1, on the reverse strand, counting down.
GTCAAAATAACCGGGGACTCATGAGAAAAAACGGTTTCGACAGGCCCACCGGGCCTAAGGAAGCGTCGAGGTTATCAGAGTACAACTTTAACATCGATGCTGCTGCTATCGTATCCACCATCGGATGCTTCAAAGACACCAAGTGGCCTCGACCTCTACAGTCCGATCCAGCCCAATGGGATCCCAACTTAATATATAAATATCATGTCACACACGGTCACAGAACAGAGGATTGCCGACAGTTGAGAGAGAAAGTGGCCCGGTTATTCAACAACGAACATCTTTGGGAGTTCCTCAGTGATCGAGCCAAAAATTATTTCAGGAATAGAGATTCTAGCAAGAAGATCGCGCATGAGGAACCTCAGCACACCATTAACATGATTATTGGTGGGGTCGACGTTCCCTAGGTGCCGATGTTAAAACGCACCAAAATATCCATCACGAGGGAAAAACGGACTCGAGATTACGTATCAGAAGGAACATTGTCCTTCAATGACGAGGACGCTGAAGGAATCGTGCAGCCCTACAACGATGCACTAGTAATATCTGTACTCATAAATAAGTCTCGAGTTAAGCATGTGCTAATTGATCCAGGTAGCTCGGCCAATATCATTAGATCAAGGGTCGTGGAACAACTAGGTCTACAAGACCAAATCGTTCCTGCAGTCGGGGTTCTAAATGGATTCAACATGGCATGTGAGACCACTATAGGGGAGATAACATTGCCAGTGAACACTGCCGAAACTATTCAGGAAATAAAGTTCTGCGTGATCGAAGGAGACATAAGGTACAATGCTCTATTCGGGAGGCCATGGATTCACAACATGAGGGCAGTACCATCGGCGTTGTACCAGATGCTGAAATTCTCGTTGCTATGAGGAATTAAAATAGTTTACAGAGAATAACTGGCTGCAAAAGAGATGTTCACGGTCAAGGAGGTAATCCTAGTATCCACACTTTTGATATTGAAGGGTCTGAGTCCGGGGGTCAAACACGAAACCAAATAGCAATTACTGATACCAGCTTCGATGGAGCCAGAGAAGCAGGGGATGGATAAGGACGACGACTACGGAGTTCCCAAGTCTTTCATAGTCCCCGATGATTCCGACACCACCAAATCAACAGTCGAAGAACTGGAGCAAGTCATATTGATCGAACACCTGCCCGATCGTAAGGTAGACCTGGGTACGGGGTTAAGTCCCGAGCTCAGGAAAAAACTCATTCAATTCCTTATAGCTAACATAAATTATTTTTTCTTGGTCCCATCTTGATATGACAGGGAGAGATAACTCTTCACAAGCTAAGCCTGGATCCGAAGTTCCATCCGGTCAAGTAGAAAAGGAGACCTCAGTCCAAAGTTAAGCATGCATTCATCAAGGACGAGGTATCTAAACTCCTAAAAATAGGGTCCATCCGGGAGGTTAAATACCCGGATTGGTTAGCAAACATAGTAGTAGTCCCTAAAAAGGGGAATAAATTAAGAATGTGTATAGACTATAAAGACTTGAGCAAGGCATGCCCCAAGGACTCTTTCCCTCTGCCAAACATCGATCTCGTGATTGATGCAACGGCCGGCCATGAGATCCTCAGTTTTCTCGATGCCTACTCCGGGTACAACCAAATTCGGATAGACCCAGACGACCAGGAAACAACATCCTTCATCACCAAATACGGTACCTACTGCGATAACGTAATGTCATTCAGACAAAATAATGCCGGTGCCACTTACCAACGCCTAGTAAATCGGATATTCGAAGAGCAAATAGGAAAATCAATGGAAGTCGGGTCCCCGAAATGCATTTGAAACATTTGTAGGAAACCTTCAACATATTGAAGAAATACAATATGAATCTGAACCCGGAGAAATGCGCATTGGGAGTCGGGTCCCCAAAATTCCTTGGATTCATGGTGTCCAAGCGGGGAATCGAGATTAATCCCGATAAGATCAATGACATCGATGACATCACCGTTGTGGATAATGTCAAAGTCGTTCAAAGGTTAATTGGGCGCATAACCACTTTGTGTAGATTCATCTCGAGGTCCTCCGACAAGAGCCATCATTTCTTTTCACTGTTGAAGAAGAAGAATAACTTCTCATGGACCCCGGAGTGCCAACAAGCCCTGGAGGAACTCAAGCGTACCTCTCAAGCCCACATTTGCTTCATATTTCGAAGGTAATAAACATTTGTACCTGTACTTAGCCATATCATAGGTAGCGGTAAGTGGAGTCCTAGTCCGGGAAGAGGAAGGTACTCAATTTTCTATCTATTATGTTAGCAGAACTCTAGGCAAGGCTGAAACTAGGTATCCTCACTTAGAAAAATTGGCGCTCACTTTTCTAAGTGCCTCTAGGAAGCTAAAACCATATTTCTAATGCCATACCCTATGAGTTGTGACTACTTACCCCTTAAGAAACATAATGCATAAGCCCGAGCTGTCGGGACAATTGGCTAAATGGGCCGTGGAGATCAGAGGGTACGACATTGAATATCGACCCCGAACCGTCATCAAAAATTTCAAATTTTGATAGACTTCGTGGCTGACTTCACGCCGGCCCTAATTCTTGAGGTCGAGAAGGAGTTGTTGTTGAACTCGGGGACCTCTTCCGGAATCTGGACCCTCTTTACGGATGGTGCCTCGAATGCAAAGGGTTCCGGACTTGGCATAGTATTGAAACCACCGATGGGTAATGTATTTAGGTAATCTATTAGAACTGTAAAATTGACTAACAACGAGGCCGATTATAAGGCCATGATTGTAGGTCTTGAACTGGCTAAAAGCCTGGGGACCAAGGTGGTCAAACCTAAGTGCGATTCCCTCCTTGTGGTGAACCAAGTCAAATAGGAACGATTGCGAAGATACCCGGATAAGATACATGTAACGTTACATCGATTCAGGGAATGAACTTTATAACATGTACCTCGGGATCAAAACAGTGAGGCCTATGCTCTTGCAAACTTGGGATCATCGGTCGACGATAATGAATTCAACTCGGGAACGGTCGTACAACTCATAAAATCGGTAGTGGAGGAAGGCCATGCCGAGATAAATTTGACAAGCTTAACCTGGGACTATAGAAACAAATACATAGATTACCTAAAGACCGAAAAACTTCCCTCGGATCCTAAATAATCGATAAATCTACGTATGAAGGCAGCCCTAGTCAACTTGTCTGAAGACGGTACCCTATTCAGAAGAGCATCTGATGGCCCACTCGCCATATGTCTGGGATTGGAAGACACAAATTATGTTTTAAGGGAATTCCATGAGGGCACCTGGGGGAACCATTCAGGCGCCGAGTCATTGGTTCAGAAGATAATCAGAGGCTACTATTGAATCGACTTGGAAAAAGACGCAAAAGAGTTCGTGCGAAAATGCGACGAATGTCAGAGGCATGCTCCGATGATCCATCAGCTCGGGGAACTGCTGCATTCGGTCTTGTCACCCTGGTCGTTCATGAAATGGGGAATGAATATTGTTGGTCCCCTGCCCTGGGTGCCCGGTAAGGCTTGATTTATCTTATTTATGACTGATTATTTTTTTAAGTGGGTGGAAGCCCTAGAATTTGAGAAAGTCAGGGAGAAGGAGGTTATTGATTTCATTTGGGACCACATAATATGCCGATTTGGAATGCCGTCCGAGATCGTGATAATGGGAAGCAGTTCATCGGCAACAAGGTGAGCAAGGTTTTTGAGGACCATAAGACCAAAAGGATACTATCAATGCCCTATCACCCTAGTGGAAACGGGTAGGCAGAGTCCACAAACAAAACCATACTCCAAAACCTCAAAAAGAGGTTGACCGACACCAAAGGGAAATGGAAGGAAATCTTGCCCGAAGTCCTATAGGCATATCGTACGACCTCAAAATCCAGTACCGGTGCCACCCCGTTCTCGTTGGTCTACGGTGACGAAGCTTTTATACCGGTCAGAGTAGGAGAACCGAGTCTCAGGTTCTGATATGCGTCCAAAGAATCAAATAACAAATCCATAAATACAAACGTGGAACTGTTAGACAAAAGGCGCGAGGCCGCCCTCGTCCGGTTGGCCGCCCAAAAGCAACGGATTTAAAGATATTACAATCGGAGAGCCAACCTTCGACACTTCAATGTCAGGGACTTAGTGTTAAGAAAGGTGACACTGAACACCCAGAACCCGAATGAAGGGAAGCTGGGACCGAATTAGGAAGGCCCATATCGAATTATTGAGATCACCAGCAAAGGATTGTACAAACTCAAAACGCCGAACGATGAGCGGCTACCGAAGAACTGGAACATAACCTACTTAAAACGATACTACTACTAAGGTACGACCCCATTCATTACCTTTCTTAAAAGAAATTACGGATTGGACTAACACTTGCAGGTGACGACCAAGGAATGATGCAACTATTAGGCCTGAAAGCATGCGTTGCACTCTTTTTCCCTTAAATCGATTTTGTCCCAAATGGGTTTTCCGGCAAGGTTTTTAATGAGGCCACAATGATCATGCTAATTTAGAATCAAAGACCAACTATGAATTCGAGTCAAGGTTCACATCAACAGTATTCGAGACCTCTCAAAGATCGGCCTCAAATACTGGGGGCAATCACTCTCGAGTAATGATTTTAGCAAGCAAGAAAACTTCATGCTAAAACAAGTCTGGGCTTGGTGGATAGGATTTGTTGTAAGGGCCAAACAGTCAAATGAACCATGCCCACATACACCACTTAAGCCACAACATGAAACTTGTACACATTCGCAATCTTGTATGTTGCACAGAAATAAAAGAAAGTTTCTACCTTGCAAATAAATATTTTGTCTCTTAAAAACTAGTGAATTTTGTATCTTAAGGACATCGGGCCCAAGGGCCACCTCCGTCCGAATATAAGAGATCACCCCCACTCGGGGACTATCGTCATGGGTAAGCCCGGAAATCTCGGGCTACGAAGCTCGGGGGCACAAAACCTATTAGGTAGTGCCCGAATTTCAAAGGCTATGGCCATCCTTATTTCGGGACTGTTGTCCCGAGAAAGCCCGGGTGGCTCGAGGTAATAATACCATTGGGCAACACCCGATCTTAAAAGGATACGGCCATCCTAGAACGAATCAGAGAGATCCGAGATCCGTATCCAAAACATAAGGCCTTCAAAATTTCTAAACAGGTTCGAAGACTACCCTCAGAAAAATTATAAAGAAATTTAAATAAACACTTTGGGGAAAGCTTCCGGTCATACCAAGCCCCCACGAGTCTTATGCAAACTAATATCAAGAACGAACATTGTTCGAACCTCCGAACAAGATCTAATTATTACGTGCTAAGGCATCCAAAATCTTTGCAATCATAAAGGAAAAAGCAAAAAGAAACAGGCTTGAAATTTTGTCGAAGGGAAAAAGCCTTGTATGTATAAAAACTTTACAAAGGCCAAACAGCCCCAACAAAATGCTAAAGAACAAAAGCGAAGAAAAATATACAAGGCACCTAAGAAGCCTAATCTTCACTGGAGCCTACAGTGTCACCGGGGCCATCGGGGTCTTCCCCGTCCTCGGATCTCCCCGAACCCTCAGAATCTTCCTCATCCTTAGGGTACGCCAACTTCTTGGCTTCGGCCTCAAGCTTCTTAACATTGAGCTCGACCGATAAATTGAACCCCCGTGAATGAACCTCCTTGAGAGCCTCCTTTCGGGACTGCGACTTCATATATTTGACAATGGCCTTTAGGCATTCTTGAGCTGCCTCAACATAGGCTTTGTAGTGGGCCACCATCTCTTCAGCGTCGGCCTGGTTGTTTCCGCCGCTGACTTGGATGCTTCAAGCTCCCTGGCAAGGGTATCCCGTGCGGCAACGTTGAGCCCAGTTAAGACTGGAGGTCTTCGATCTTTTGAGACCGGGTCTCAGCCTTCTCCTTCCTCGATCAAAGTTGGGCCTCCGCCGAGGCCAACTGCTCCCAGGCAGTCTCCTTTTCCAAAGCCAATCGGTCCATCTTGCCCTTCCGCAACTCGGCCATGGACTTGATTTTGTCCATCTCAGCCCGTAGATAGTCGACCCGATCAATCTTCTACTGGACCTGTGTATTCTGACCGTTAGACACCGTGTCTAGCTCATCATCATTAACTTCAAAGATTTTTACCTGTTCCAATAGGTCGGCATGTTCTTTCTGGGCCGCGTCCAACTCGGCTCGGAGGCTCTTGACTTCTCCCTCACGTTGCTTGTTGAGAAGCTTATGCATCCCTCTCTTCTTATTAAGCTCTTTTCCTTCGGCCTCGAGTTGGCTCAGCTCATCCCAGTACCAGAAGAATGTTTCGTGGTGGAGCACTGAGGCCTGCAAATACGAGAAGAGATATTAGAATTATCAAGAATTAATTCAAATATTAGAAGATATATTAGAATTATCAAGAATTACCCGGTTCAGCGCCTGTTGTGCTTTGTTGAACAAGCATGTCGCATCTACCTCATTCATTTTGGTGGGTCTTCTTCGATTACCAGACATCAGAGGTAACTAGATATCCCTACGGTAGTAGAAAGGATCTGGGCATCCTCCAGAATGGTGATAAGGACAGTCCACTTCCGACCAGGATCCGTGCTCGGAGCGGGCAACCGATTGGTCAATCTCGGGCTCAAGCTCGACTTGCCAACCTCTGAGGTTGGACCTTTTCTCGTCACCTCTAAGTCACCTAAGACGGTAAAATCCTCCGGGGCGGATGAATCCACACCGTCAAAAAAGCCTCGGAGGGGATCATCCGCTCCATAGACCCCTTCATGGGATCACTCCTTCGTCGTTCGGGCTTCGTCAAACATTGATTCTATGAACGAAATCAACCCCAAAATATCTATAATGCTGGGCATGGCAGGGTTGGCGTCTCGCAAGTCTTGGGCCTTTACTTCGGCATCAACCTCGCGAAGTTGAGGGTGATTCACTTATGTTGTTTCCCCTTCGGCTGTCACCCGTTCCTCGGGGATAGATGGCTCATGGGCCACTAAGATTTCATCTTCCTCGGGCTTGTATCTGAGCCAGAGGAGTGATTCCGAGTCAAGCACTCGGGAGTTGGAGGTTTCCTCTGGCTTGCTAACCAGCCTCCTTCTCGTTTTTTTGTTTTCTCTGAGCTCGGTGAATTCGGGGTCCTTTTTCTTTTGTTATCCCCTGTTGTGGCTCCGGGCTGTCCCAAAGCGGAAGAATCGGCAGGTAAGTCCTCGTCCCCAACCGAGGGATTAAGTTCGACGGTCTTAGGCAAACCTACAAAAGAGAAGTAAAGAAAAAATAATAAGAACGTAATGCTAAGAGAAGAAGCCTAACTCGACCTACTTTAGAAAGGAATCTTACCATGGGAACGGGCCTCCCAACATCCCTTCGAGAGTTTGTGCCACGAGCGCCCGGAGTAGGGCATCTGTGAGATAATACCTTCGACCCACACCTTGAGTCGAGGAACAACATTTGGAACTCGGGCGACAGCTACAGCACCACAAATACCAATGAGAAAAAGAGAGATGAATACAAAATCAACATTAGAGGGAAATTTTTACTTAGATGATGCATTCCACTTCTCGGGGAATGGCCTGAATTCGTCCGGGATCAAATCCGAGGTCCTCACCCAAACAAAGCGAACCTGCCAGCCTTGGTCCCAGTCCTCGTCGATACTCGAAAATGGGGCTTTGCTGGCCCGACGAACAAGCTTTATCAGTCCCCCCCCTCCCCCGAAAGATTCGGAGACTGTATTAACATAGCAGATGATCGATGGTGCAGGTGCACGAGTCGATTTTACTCACAAAAAATTGGAGGAGGATCACGATCTTCCATAGTGAAGGGTGCATTTGGCCGAGACATATCTTGTACCTCTTGCAGAAGTCTATGATGACCGGATCTACTGGACCCAGCGTAAAGGGATACGTGTAGACACTTAGGTATCCCTCAACATGTGTAGTAATGGCCTCCTCAGAGTCGGGGACCACTATGTCTTTATCGGCCCAGTTACAGTTCTTTCGGACTAAGGGGAGATCGTCTTCGGTGATCGAGCAAATAAATCTCGATGCCTCCTCACACCGATCCTGCACCGAGGAGGGTTTCTCGACCTTGAAGTCATCAGCAACCGAACAACCCCCAGGAATGAACATATTCAAGGGAGGTTCAGGAGCTGGTTCATCGATGACCACGTTAGCAGTGGATCTCCTGAGGTCGACCACATCAGAAGTGGTTTCATTGGTTCTGGCAGCCGTTTGGGAGGTAGAAGCAACCTTTTGGGAAACAGATTTTGAGGTTTTTTCCATTGTTATAAGGGAAAGCTTGAAGGAGATAGAAAAATGTTGAACGATGGAAGCTCAGATGTGTTGGATTGAGTAGATGATGAGTAAACATTTCAAAGGAATCTCGAATAACAGAGGTAAAAATGCTAGAATGTGAAAAAGAGTAGTGAAATCCTGAGGGTATGAGGGTAGACAGTTTGATGTAAAGTGAAAAATGAACAAAAGAGGGGTTATTTATAGTGGTTCCGCATAGTTTCGTCTCCAGGGACAGCCGACCGGCGGCTGACGCGCATTTAATTCCATCATAACATGACTGACGAGACGTTTCGGGCTTTTTGTCATTTATGTCACGGTATATTAAAGAAGGAATCAGGATGCTCATGTCATTTTCTCGTTAGCTTGCTTTCTGAGAAACGAGGGGACTATCTGTATACGAGTAAACAACAAGCTCATGATACACTCCGGCCTCCAACAGGGCAAAACGAGCTCGAAATATGATTGCGAAGGATCAGAATCGAAGCAAGGATCTCATCGAGTCAGAATTCGGGGGTCGATTGTCTGCCCTCGAGAATATTGGGGTCATGATTCGAGATCGATCCAAACACTGAGAGACTTCGGAGAACATTGTTGGGCAATCAAGAATGACCAACAGAAGGCAGTAATATCTAGGACCGACCAGATATCATCGCGTGTATCTTGGAACGTATCGATGTAAAATCGGCAATCAGTTAAATAGAAGATTATTTTACCTTTTATAGAGTTGTACTTAGAGTAGGATTCCCCTACTATATAAAGTGGGATATGATAATTTATTAAATATATTGTAACACGCATTCCAAGGCAATATACTATTTTTTCACTGTTATTCTAATTTTTTTATTCATTCATCAATATCGCTCACCGTGAACCAGGATCGATGGTGCATATTTCAATAAAGCTGGAATCATCCTCCTCGCGTGGTTTGAATTTACTGTATTTTTATTTGTTCATTTGACGAGCGCAAAACACACACTTAAATTGTGCTCGCTAGTCAAAGATAGTATAGTATAATATCGTGTCCACAGAGATTTGATTTAAACAGTATTATCGTAGTTTGTATCTAGATTTCTATCCAAGATGATCAACAATTTAGATTTATGTGGTTAATACTAAAATTAATTAAGAATCTAGAGGTAATTGACTAATGACAATCGAAGCAAGGACTAAGCCAAGGGAGATATCAATGGGTGAAAATGAGGTTTTGATAGGATAGGTGCAAGATAATTGTCTGGGATTTAACTCTAGATAATTCATTTCTAATGTTCAAGTGAGTCTCTCGAATTCACTCTATTATTAATTCAAACATTCAGCAAAAAATCCTCTCTCGATTAAGTTTTAACCTCACAAGATGAACCAATTTAAGCACTGTAAAGATATCGAAGAATGCGTAGTGGATCGGTATTTAGGAAAACCTCTTTCGATTATTCTCCTAACTAGATTTAATCAATGATTCAACTAACCTCTTTCTATTACTTAGAAGAATCTATGAACTCAACCAACAATATAATGCAAAGATATCACAAGTTATGCCTCTCTCGATTACATGAACTAGTGAACATGATGTAACAATTAAATCTTCCAAAACGATTCAAATACATAAAAATAAAGTTATAATCCACAAACAATCATAAATACACTAAATCCATCAAAACCCAAAATGAACTACTCCATAGACATGGAGAGGTTCTTCACAAATATAACTAAAGTATAGGAAAACATAAATTCAATCCAAACCCGGATCTTGAGTGAGGAAGGAATGATAAAATTCTTGTGCTTGTATTCTTCCTAAGCTTCCTTAGGTCGAAAATGTGTCAAAAGCTCCAGAAATGGTATTTTCTGGTGTATTTAAGCCGCCTCCCCCCTAAACTCCGGACGAAACTACCATTTTTAGTGGAAATGGGAAGTCACTCTAACATTTTTGTGCTACCGCACCGCGCCATGCGGCGTACCTATAGAGAATTCCAGAACACTTTAAAAAACAATCTGGCCACATTTTGCACTCGCGCGCCTCGCCGCGCCTCGCCGCGCGGCTGTGCATTTTTCTTAGAGTGATTCTGTTTCTTTAATTTTTGACATCCAGACTTGGTTTTCGACCCCGAACGTGATCCCGGCTTTATTGCTTGGACTTCTACTAAGACTTCAAAGCTCCAATTAGCTCGTATTAGCTCCACAACATCTTCATAACTCGAAAATCACTCCTACACATCATAAAATACAAAATAAGTGCAAAATACTACTAACTAAAGCACAACACAAGTAAAGTGCATTGAATTAGAGTGCAATAAGCGACTAAAATACGGGATTATAGCCTACCACCAATACCCCACACTTAAACCATTGCTCGTACTCGAGCAACCAAACTACAACTCATATAGACACGACGTTTTAAAACAACTCTCCTAACTCATCATACCAAGAATAATCAAAATAGATTAAGCACAATACCGTAACATCCTCGCCTCAAGATTTGACTCAAAAGCACCATACATTTTTCACAACTCGCTCACTTACTCTAACACAGAGGTCAATAATATTACCTTTCCTTGGTGAATCAAGTGCCCTCACACAACAATAGAGAATAGTTCCACACATAATAACGTTTAAGAACAATTAGGAACTCAAGATAGAAAGAATTCACTCACTCTCAGAAGTAAAATTCATGTGCCACAAACGACGTACCATAAGCTTTTCCGTAATGTACTACTTTACTAATTGAGCTCATTCATTTAAGGATCAAGTAGGATTTTATTTGGTTATGATGTAAGTTGCGGGATGGGTAAGATACAATTTAACCATTCAAAATCCACACTTATGTCAAACCATAACTCCACCTTCACGTCAATAAATGTCAACTCCCTACTTCTTTACGCACAATTACATCAAAAATTACCATTATCAAGGAATCTTTTTTCGCAACCATCCAACTATTTTTTTTATTTTCTTTTTCAATTCAAGTGGCTCTTTTTTTTTTCAAAACAGTGCACATTTCTCCTTATTTCAATAGTTTCACTCAAAATCCAAACCAACACCCCACACTTTAATTTTTACAAATTTTATAACAATTTCAAGTGCTCGTGAGAGGTAAGAAGGTTCAAATAGATGGTCAATTCAAATAATTGGGTAAGGCTTGTAATGTGGTTGCCAAAGAAACATGATTACAGGCTCAAAGGGATCAACTAGGATACATAACAATTATGTGGGTAACAACATATAACTTGCTCAACAAAGAAACGCCTATATCACTTCCAAGACTGAATAAAACTACTATTTTGCTTTGCAAACACACGGGGCAAGTTCTAGACATCAAATGCAATGCACAGAAATCACTCATACACAGCATAAAATACAAAATAAGTGCAAAACACTGCTAATTAAAGCTCAACACAAGTAAAATGCATTGAATTAGAGTGCAATAAGCGACTAAAATACGGGATTATAGCCTACCATCATCATTCTAACCCAATTTATCATTTTGTATCAAATTAATCCATGTATCCTTAAAACCACTTACAAATTTAATTGTTATCCGATCTTGAGGGCAAACATAACCCTCAAATCTATAACCAACCTAAAATGGACTTACGAGAAACACCAGAATAAATGTAAAAGCATCAATAACAACAAAGCATTAATCCCTAACTAATTGGAATCGTCTGCATAGAACCTTTGCTTTCATTTTCTTATGTTCTTTAAAATAATTATCTAAAAAGTTATTGTAACTTTTGCATAGTGCTAAGACAGTTATACGCGTCTGTGTGTCCTTTGAACAAATGTTTGTGTTACAAACATCTCTGTGTCCCTTGGAGAATAGCTCGCAATAACAACTTCAAACGTGTTAAGTTAAAACTTAAATCCTTACAAGAAAAATAGATTAAATACAAAGGCTTCCAAAACCTACTTTAGATCATCAAAATATTACAATCACTCATACTGCAGTTTCATGTTTCAAAATTACAAATATTTGAGCTCTCCATTCCCCTTCCTTATTATAGCAAAGAATCTTTGTCAATCTTTGAGGAATAGAAATAAATTAATTTATTAAATTCGAACAACATAAATAAGTAAATAAATAAAACAAAAAAGGTAGAGAGAAGTTCAAAAGCATTTTATCTCTTGGAATAAAAATATCAACAACCTCCCCGTATTTGTAGAAGGGACGAAAAAGATCATCAGCTGTCGTGCCTGTTAAAACCAATAAGAATAAAATAATTATTACAAAAATCTAATCAACTGAAGAAGGAAATAAAGGACAACAAACTAGTTCATAGCGAAAAGACGGATAGGACTGGAAAATCTCAAATGGAATGTGTGTTCATCAATTACGGCTCAACGCCAAGCTAGTGTTAATCCATTATATGCATCATCTATATCATTCCGCTATATTCTAATGATTCATCGGCTGCTACAAAAAGAAGAAAAAAAGAAAGGAAAAAGGGACTGATAGAAGGAGACGTTGAGGACAAGGAGACAGTAGGTATCGGTGATGTCAGGAGGACTCGAACTTTCGAAGTCCGGAATTTTCCTTTGATTTTCTCTGCTTTGCTCCGATCAGACTACGAGATGTGATCCTGCTTGTGGAAGAGAAAACGGTTTCAAGAGGCTTTGGGAACTTTCTCGAACACAAGGTCAGTAACAAAACAAAAGGAATTTATAGTTTCATAACAATGCCTCTCTAGCTTGTGTGGGTGTCAATTGGAACCAATGTCACGACCCAGAATCCCAACCAGCCGGGATTGTGATGGCGCCTAATACTGCTTGCAAAGCAAGTCCATACACAACAGATAAATATGGAGAGCTACAATAAATGACTGAGAATGGAATAATAAATATCCCAAGATGTGGAGTCACAACTATATGAGCTTCTAGATCATACTAAATACAATATTTATAAAGAAGTACAACACTGTCCGAAAAATAGAAATAGTAAAATTGAAATAGGAAAGTGACTCTAAGGCCTGCGAACTGAATGCAGCTCAACCTTGAATCATCGTCCGGTATCCGCTAAGTACCTCTCAGGATTCCGCTGGTACCAATATACGGATTTGCACAAGAAGTGCAAAAGTATAGTATGAGTACAACCGACCAAATGTACACAGTAAGTGTCGAGCCTAACCTCGACGAGGTGGTGACGAGGCTAAGACAAGACACATACGATAAACCTGTGCAATTATATATCAAGAAGTAACAAAAGAACAAGTAAAGAATCAAATATAAAGACGGGATAGGGACATATGAAAAGCGCAACAATCGGAAACATAAAGTAAAGTATCACAAAGCAAACATGTTTCCAAAGTAAATAACGAAGACACAAGCCAAGTCCACATTTCAAATATCAGAATAAAAAGCAATGAAATTGTCACGACCCAAATCCAACTAGTCAATATAGCACCTAACCCAACCCGCTAGGTAAGTCAAACAACAAATTTTAAAATTTCAAAGAAGATAACTATGAACTCATTAAATGAAATATCTCAACTTCTATACATTAACTCAAGGATTGGTAATACAAATCATGAGCTTCTAAGGCTTAGATTTTACAAAGCTGGTACGAAATAAATACATCATCAGTTCGAAATATCCATAAACAGATTTGCAAATCTAAAGCTACTAAGGATAAGTGACAACTATATCTGAAAATTAGGTACATCTTCAATGCCAACTCCTGCCATACACAACAACATCAACTCCGAGATCTGCACGCAAGGTACATAAGTATAGTATGAGTACAACCGACCCCATGTAATCAATAAATAATAAACCTAACCTCAGGTTGAAAGCAGTGACGAGCTCGGAAGATAGTCGAAGGCCAACATCAATAGCCAATAACAACTCGTAATAATATAGTGAGGACAATAAAGGTAAATAACTTAAGAGATATATGCTCAGCTCGTTCACCGTTATAGGAAAGTAGGCATGCTTCTCAAGTATAACAGTCAAGTCCAAATCTTACCACCGAAATCAACTAGACATGAGTTTATCAAAAGAACCGCATTTATTAATTCACAATACCATATAAGGGTTTTCGTTTACCAATAAGCATGAGGAAAGTACAATTGTATGCCTACATGTCAAGTCATCAATTATCATATACTGTATAGCATGAGAAATATACATCTCTATGCTTATGTGTCAAATATACACATCAAGTTATCAATTATCATATACCGTCTAGCATGAGGAATATATATCTCTATGTCTAAATGTCAAATATACATGTCAAATTATCAAATATCGTATTACCGTCTAGCATGAGAAAAATGCATCTCTGTGCCTACATGACAAATATTTATGTCAACTCAATATCATCACAGTGAAACCGTCAAGAATAACCACACTTAGCACAAGGCCCTAACCATCACACACATTACACTTAATATTGTACGGGTCCCTAGCATAAATGCCCATCACTATATAAAACACTGTTCTTGTTCCCACAACTGGTATGTCAAACTTCGGAGGGGCGGATCCTGCCCAAACGCTAATTAAAATCACATAACCCAATCGTGGGGCCTGGTGCACACGTAGCCTCAAAATCAATAAAACATATAGCTCAATATGGGGCCTAACATATGCGCCACCTCAATATTAATATATAACTGTTAAGTCGTGCAACCCGATCCAACATAACTCACAAAATGGCCCTACGACCCACATCAGTCATCAGTCCGCTCAAGTCTTCATATGTCAGCATATCACAGAAACATAATCCAATCATATAACATGGAATACTACAATGTGCCTCAAATATAGCTCAAACACGTGTCACGTACAAAGACACCAATAACATGTGAGATAGCATATCAAAAATGCATAGAGACAGAGATATAGCATGCAGATATAACTATCATGGCTGAAACAACATGACTCCGACTAAGGCAAATAGCTCAACATGGCAAAATAGATCTATCAGGTCTCAAACAGTAAATTAGATAGCCTAAACATAATTTCTAGAATGAATAATAACTCGTGTAGTCATAAAAATAGAGAAAATATGATATCAAGAAGCATAATGACAAACAAGGCATATAATAGCCTAATAACTATCCGGATCATGAATACTCCGGTGCACGCACATACGTCCGTCACCTAGCACGTGCGTCACCCCCAACCCATCTCAAATATCATAGTTCCCATGGATAATTACCCTGAATTCCAAGTTAAATATGCTACATACCTCGAACAAGCCAAATCAAATACCGAGCAAGTCAAACAATACTCTAGACGAATCAACCTCCGAACGGCTCAAAACTAGCTAAAAGCAACCCAAAAATATCAAATAATGCCATAGGAAACAAACCCAAACAATAAATATCGAATCTTTAATCAATTACTCAAAGTCAACCAAAATGTCAACCCCAAGCCCGCATCCCGAAACCCAACAAAACTCATAAATTCCGACAACCCATTCACTTACGAGTCCAACCATACTAATTTTACTCAAATCCGATTCCGAATCGATGTTCAAATCTCAAATATCCACGTTAGACAAATTTAGAAAAAAATCCCCAATTCCTCTTTTAAATTCATCAATCAAATGCCAAAATCGATGATAGAATCATGTAATATAATCAAATCTGAGTAGAAAATACTTACTCCAATCCGTGTAGTGAAAATCCTCTCCCAAATCGCCCAAAATCGAGCTCCAAATCCCAAGTAGTAATAAAAAAACCAAAACCTTGATATATAGTAGGTCTGCCCAGGGAAGTCGGACATGCGACCAACTGCCCACTTTTGCGGAACCGCATATGTGGCCCTAATCTAACTTCTGTGAAAACACCTCAACCCAGCTCATGTCGCTTCTGCTACAATAAATCTGCTTCTGCGGTTGCGCTTCTGCTTTCGACGGACCGCACATGCGGACGCGCAGATGCGCCCATGTCCCCGCACCTGCAGTTTCACGCCCACCAGACAATCTTCGCTTCTGCGATAAAATGTCGGCATCTACGTCCAAACTTCCGTAGATGCGGATAGATCAACACCAAAAATTCTTCAGCAATGCAACATGAGACAAAATGATCTGAACCATGTCCGAAACTCACCCGAGACCCTCGGGACCCCGTCTGAACATACCAACAAGTCCCAAAACGTAATGCAGGCCTACTCGAGGCCTCAAATTACACATAACAATATCAAAACTATGAATCGCACCTCGCATCATACTTGATGAACTTTTGAACTTTCAACTTCCAAAACTCATGCCGAACCATATCAATTCAACTCGGAATGACCTACTATTTTGCACACAAGTTTCAAATGACATAACGAACCTATTACAACTTCCGAAACCACAATACGAACCCGATAGCATCGAAGTAAACTCCCGGTCAAATCTATAAACTTTCCAAACCTTCAAATTGTCAACTTCCCCCAATTAGCGCCAAAACCTTCTAGAAACATTTAAATGCCAATCCGGGCATACACCCAAGTCCAAAATAACCATCCGGACCTAATAGAATCATTAAACTTCTATCTGATGTCAAATACACAAAAGTCAACTTGATCAACTCTTCCAACTTAAAGCTTCTAAAATAAAAAATTATTCTTCCAAATAAATTCCGAAGCACCAGAAAACCAAAACTGACAATAAACATAAGTCATAATACATCATATGAAGCTACTCAAGACCTCAAACCACCGAACAAAATACCAATGCTCAAAACGACCGGTTGGGTCGTTATATTTTCCCCCACTTAAACATATGTCCGTCCTCAAAGGTGCCAAGAGTTGTTCCCAAGCCGTCAAATCACTGTATAAAATCACCATACACATACCCATGGGTGATACCACAACACCCATATCCATATAAGCCTGACATCACAACCTAACTGAAGATCCTTACTTTAACCTTAGTCCATAAGCCTTAGGCCTAATCCCCAATATCTGAAGTTCACCATAAGACCCGAATCTCGTATCTACACATTGTATGAGTCAGAACAAGATGTATAAAGCCATAATCATACCCCAAAATATATTCATATGATATACCGCACAACTAAGATGCTCATAACAATAACTTCCAACCACAATAGTTGCCCAATAGCAAACCCGGTTCCAGTAACAAACCTTATATCGAATAAAACTTTATTCTAAACCTTCGTACACAGCTAATGATGAAAGAAACACGTAGAAACTCATAACCACTCACCATATCAACAAGTCATGGAGCTCTCTCGCTCAACAAGAACCATAGCCCAAATTTTAAGTTGACTAGTGACGTTATTCTTCCAAACATACCATAATCAGATCCAATAGAACTTATTCTAGGTCCAATAACCTCATCTCATCCAGCACAAGCTACTCGACTGATATGCCACGCCAATGCCATCTATAGCCTCATACTGTGTAATCTGTGCACCAACTAAGCAGCAACTCGAATATACCTAATGGTGGAAAGAGAATCAAATGAGAGAACCATCCCGCAAGCTATACAGACATCACCATAAAGCGCAATGCTATAAACCCATCACACAAAGGAGGACAAAAACACATGAAATCAACATAAACGATTATATCCCAACATAACTCTGTTATGATGCGTGACCCCATCTAAACACCAGTCCACATGGAATACTTCAAGCCATGATGCTCACAATCAACAACCATATGCATATCAACAACAAACATGCAAAGTGTATGACTATAACCGGAGAAACGGATAGCACAATGTACCACTAACAAGAAAGACCATAACCAAGGAACAATCAACCTTTCAACAACCCAAAAAACATCTTGCTCGAATTTCACCCCAAGGCCCAAGTAGAAATGCATCATATGTGTAAATATTCAACAGTCTCACAACCCATCATAGCATAGAAGAGTAACACATGAAACATATCAGATACGAATAAGATCAACTCTAACCAAATGGCACACCCTTGCTGTGCTGAGTAAACAAATACGACCCGATATAGAATGCATATCCTCAATAAGCCTACCAGTGGCCTCCAATTCAATTCTAATCCTCCCAAAACAGATAGATAACCTCCAAAAGGTCCATAATAACCCATCCACAATACATACACTCAGCCGTCAACCTCTTAACATACCTTTACTATCCGAAACCAAGGAACAACCTGCCTCTGAGAACCCTTATGGTCTTCAAACCCCTAGAATACACGAATATCTAGGTTCGATCCTAACTTCACCACTCATAAGGCTATCACGTCCCTCATATACAATTATCTCGAGAGAAATTCTTCCATTATTCTTTCGTGCTACACAATTAAAATCTGAAAATCAGCAGTTGATCAACCAGGAGATTATCGTAATACCAGTCAAGCATCCGCAAGTCAAAATACAGTGCACCTTTCTAAAATACATGCTCTCCTCGGGTGATATCAAAATAGTCCTAGGATTCTTCTAAACATCTAAAGTCGTCCATACTATCTAGAACTCGTGACCTTCCCTTCAATATTGAACCACAAACTTGCATATGTAAATCTCAATCCCACACGTCACACCGCATCTTTCATGCCATCATTAGAAAACACGAAAACTCTATTATTAACCCCAAATCACAAACAGGATACATATTCCATCAGCTAGAAACCTTCTACTTGACTCCCATCCAAGAGAAAATTACTACACGCAACATACCTCCCATACATATCGAAGACATTTATCCTAAGCCGTGGTAGAAATCATTGAGAACGCTTCGTAACCCATTAGCACAAGACCAAGCCATCAGAACTGAATTTCTCTAAGTCAACCAAGTCATGCAGGTCACCAAGCCCTAGAGTATTGCCACAACACACCGGTAAAGCCTCACCACATCATAAGAACCAAAAGAACCGATCAAACCATTATCATACTCATCTAACTCACTACCAAGCTGTCATATTTTCTCTGAGTTTCTTCTGAATTGCCTTCAAGTTAACACTTCTCCTTGCCAGTACACTACGACCGTTAACCCAACGCTCACCACAAGAGATCCTAGCATGAAATTACATCGCCCTAAAGCCCATGAGCCACTATATTTCCTCTTAAGCACCCCAAAAGTACCACAATCGAGATACCCACTCTGAAGAGACCTTCTGTGAATCTGAAGCTATTTCCTCAACCTCTCTGATACTAAAACATAGAACCTCTAATGAAACAAATATATCGCAAGTCTCGACACATTTCAATGCAAATCTCAAATCTTAGCCTTATACAAATCCAGAAATTCCTCAAATACCACATATGAATCTTGAACCTAGTAGAAACTTCTTGGGAGTCATCTACCCTATTCAAATCTCAAATGCACCGTAAAAATGATCTGAACGACCTGTGCTCCATTAGCACACAAACACCTCAAGAAGTAACCCAGACCTCTAAGAAAACGAGTAAATCCCTACTCCATACACACTGCCTCCGCCATGAATAGCAAACTCAGTGCATTCCAAGATTTCCAGTATTCCTATAAAATATAATACATCATGTATTTTGAAATTTTCTTACTCGAGTCATCCTCAAAACCAATATCTTCAAGTCATAACCGATCCTCAAATATGCCTCACACCGAAACCAATACAACATATAATCATGTAATCGGATCGTCGATTGTAGACTCCCCCACTTGGCTTAAAGGCATAGAACACAACATTCGATAACCCACAATATCCTTGCTCCATTACTGCCATAATCCCGCACTGTAATTCAACTAAATCCTTCATAGGCTCATGTAACAAAAATCATAAAATACCACAAATCATCTGTTAAGCTCATATTCATCCCTGTGACAGTCAAGCCAACTTCCTCAAGCGATCCAAACTAAAATTGCAACACGCATAACCCACTGGTAGAAAGAAATTCTCCACAAAACATCATAAGAATCCCATATCCGTAGACTACCCTGCAGGTGATACCTACCTACTTAGCCTCAAACTGGCATCTCACTACGCCCTACCAAGGTCACCACCACTATGCAATTGCTAAATCTTCTCGAGTCTAAGATCGCGAACAAGACATAAGAATCTACCATCCCATAAATGAACAACATGAAAGATCCCTCAACACGCTCATAACTCGCAATCTTACACACATCAAGGCAGAAATCAAGCATCCATATTCCTTTCGTATCCTAAGGAAAATTCTTCTCGCACATCCAAAACATCTAAGCACATTCCGCAATCACATAATACTCATCATATAGCTATCCAATCTCTCACTAAGCCACGAGTCCCACTCCTAGGGACACTACTATAAATACAACTCCAAAAGCACATACTCACACAACTGAAACCACCGAGCCCAAGCTGCGGTCAAAACTTGGCCTCAAGTCCAGACTGGCCTATCACCAAAACACAAAAAATACATCTCGCACCTCATCCATGGAATCACAAATCGTCGATGCACAGCTGATACTGGGTGCTCAACATAACACACGAGTGAGTGGAAGGAATTCAAAGAGATACACTTCAATTTGAATCAATGCCTTATGGTAAGGAAAGAAATATGGGAGGTTTATCCTAGATGCACTCTAGCCTCTTGAAGATAGGTGTGGACGTCATCATACCGATCCATAAGACTCTACCAGACACTTGCTCATGACTTATAAAACCTATGAACTTAGAGCTCTGATACCAACTTGTCACAACCCAAAATTCAACTAGCCGTGATGACAACTAACCCAACCCGCTAGGTAAGCCACACAACAAATTTCACAATTTCAAAGAAGATAACTATGAACTCATTAAATGAAATATCTGAACTTCTATACATTAACCCAAGGATTGGTACTACAAATCATGAGCTTCTAAGACTTAGATTTTACAAAGTTGTTATGAAATAAATATATCATCTGTTCGAAATATACATAAATATATTTGCAAATCTAAAGCTACCAAGGACAAGTTGCAGCTATATCCGAAAAGCAAGTGCATCTTCAATGCCAGCTCCCACCATACACATCAATATCAGCTTTGAGATCTGCACGCAAGGTGCAAAAGTGTAATATGAGTAAAATCGACCCTATATACTCAATAAGTAACAAATCTAACCTCAGGTTGAAAGCAGTGACAAGCTCAGAAGATAGTCGAAGGCCAACATCAATAGCTAATAACAACTCTTAATAATATAATGAGGATAGCAAAGGTAAATAACTCAAGAGATATATGCTCAGTTCGTTCACAGTTATAGAAAAGTAGGCATGCTTCACAAGTATAATAGTCAAATCCAAATCTTACCACCGTAATCAACTAGACATGAGCTTATCAAAAGAATCGTATTTATCAATTCGCAACACAAGATAAGAATTTATGTTTACCAATTAGCAAGAGGAAAGTACATCTCTATGCCTACATGTCAAATATACATGTCAAGTCATCAATTATCATATACCGTCTAGCATGAGGAATATACATCTCTATGCCTATGTGTAAAATATACACGTCAAGTTATGAATTATCATATACCGTCTAGCATAAGGAATATACATCTCTATGCCTGTATGTCAAATATACATGTCAAATCTTCAAATGTCGTATTATCGTCTAGCATGAGGAAAATGCATCTTTGTGCCTACATGACAAATATTCATGTCAACTCAATATCATCACAGTGAAATCATCAAGAATAAACACACTTAGCACACTCATGGTGCATGGCACAAGGCCCTAACCATCACATACATCAACTCTTAGCATTGTACGAGTGTATAGCATAAATGCCTATCGCTAAATAATGTATATAAAATATTGTGTGTGCGCCCACTGCTGGTATGTCAGACTCTAGAGGGGCGGATCCTGCCCAAGCACTAATTATAATCACATAGCCCAATCGTGGGGTGCGGTGCGCGCATAGCCTCAAAATCAATATAACACTTAGTCCAATGTGGGGACTGGCATATGCGCCACCTCAATATTAATGTATAACCATTGTGACGTGCAACCCAATCCAACATAACTCGCAAAATAGCCCTACAACCCACATCAATCATCAATCTGCTCAAGTCTTCATATGTCAACATATCATAGAAACATAATGCAATCATATAACACAGAATACTACAATGTGCCTAAAATATAGCTCAAACTCGTGTCACGTACAAAGACACCGACAACATATGAGATAGCATATCAAGAATGCACAGAGGCATAGATATTGCATGGGAATATAACTATCATGATTGAAACAGTAAAACTACGGCTAAGACTGTCACGACCCAAAATCCCACCTGTCGTGATGGTGCCTATCTTAATACTAGGCAAGCCGACAACCTCAATAAACCACAATTTCTTTTAAGTTTGAAAACACAATAAATAAATTTGAGAGTAAAATCAAATACACTTTTGATACAAAATATTGTCTTTATATAGTACACTCCCAAAACCTGGTGTCACTGAGTACATGAGCATGTAAATGACAACACAATCTGACTGATAAAAATACTATCTGAAAATATAGAACAACACAAATAACTGAAAGGGAAGAGAGTCAAGGTTTGCGGATGCCGAACAACTACCTTGATAGTCTCCAACAGATAGATCCTCAAATCTAGCAGCCACCGTATCCGGAAGTACCTGGATCTGCACACGAAGTGCAGAGTGTATTATGAGTACAACCAACCCAATGTACTCAATAAGTAACAAGACTAACCTTTAGGTTAAAAGTAGTGATGAGCTCAATAATTACAGTCCAATCATAGAAAATAATAGTACAGAAATGTAGGCATGCTTTCAAGTTCAGTAGTTAAACTCAATACAAGAATAATAGATTAAATCTGAATGATATGAGGAATATGACATCTCTATGTCTACATGCCAATGTACATGCCATATGTGATACAACATAATGAAAATCTCACGTACTCACACTCTAAGAGTACTCAATCACTCGGTACTGTACGGGGTAAATCCAGCCCAGGAAAGATCCATCCCTCAATATAATATCAATTGCGCTCACTGTAGGGGGTGCAGACTCCGGAGGGGCTCCTTCAGCCCAAGCGCTATAATAAGCCATTTAGGCCTGATGCAGCATGCAACCCGATCCCATAACAATAAAGCCTATAAGGCCTGCTTCGGCATGAAGCCTGATCCATATAATAATAAATATATACATAAAGCCAATATGGCCTGCTACGGCGTGCAACTCGATCCCATATAATATCATCACAACTAGTGAACATGACTGAGTATGAAATTATAATTTAAACAAATAATTCAACAATAATACGACCTCTGTGGGTCCAAAAATATCGGCATGAAGCCTAAACATGATCTTTAATACGAGTCTCAATTCAATTTCTCTAACACGTAGAGGATATGTGGATAATGACATCATTATTTGATTATCCAACCCTACGGAAATAACTAAGTCATAATTTCTATGGGGCACGCCCACACGCCTGTCACCTAGCATGTGCGTTACCTCCAACAATTCATATAATACGTAATTCAGGGATTCATACACTCATAACCAAGTTTAGAAGTGTTACTTACCTCAAACCGTGCAACTTCTTTATTCCAATATGCCTTTGCCTCGCGAATCGGCCTCCGAACGGCTCGAATCAAGTCACAATTAATTCGACACAGTCAACACAAATTATAGGAATCAATTCCGTATGAAAATACTAAATTTTCCAAAAAAATCCAAAATTCAACTCAAAATATTATCAGTGGGGCCCACGTCTCTGAACCCAACACAAGTTATAAAATATGAACGTATATTCAATCACGAGTCCAACCATACCAAATTTACCATATTTCGGCATCAACTCGACCTTCAAATCCTCAAATCTTATTTTCAAATTCCTAGGCCAAAATCCTCGAATTTCACCTCAAAAATACGTAATCTAGTCGAAATACTCGATGATAATTCAATATTATTGACTAAGAATGATCACAAGTGATTTACCTCAAGATTTCCCGTGAAGTATCTCTGAAAAATCGCCTCAACCGTGTTTGAAATGTCCAAAAATGAGAAAATCTCAGACCCCTCTGTTTTTGTACACTGTCCAGTGTTTTCGCTTCTGCAGCATTTTAAACCGCATCTACGGTTCCGCTTTTGTGGTGAAGCTTCCGCTTCTGCGACTGCCTTCCCTTCTGCGGACTTGCTTCTGCGAAGAAGTTGTCCGCTTCTGTAAAGCAGCCTCCCCTCTCGCCCTTCTGCTTCTGCGATCATACACTCGCAGGTGCGACCCGCTTCTGAGGTCCACTTGCATGCTTCTGTGATCACTGCCCTCCTTAGCCCAGGCCACATCTCCTACCATTGTGTCGCTTCTGCGGTCGCGCACCTACGACCAATTCCATCGCAGGTGCGATTGCACCAGAACTGGAAAAATTTCAAGAATTGTTCTAAGTTCAAACTTCGATCCGTTAGCCATCTGAAACTCACCCGAGCCCCCCGGGACCTCAACAAATTATACCAATAAGTCCCAAAACATCATACAAACTTAGTCGAAGCCTCAAATCACATCAAACAGCGCTAAAACCATGAATCGCACCCCAATTCAAGCCTAATAAAAACTAACGAATTCCAACTTCTACTTTCGATGCCGAAACCTAACAAATCAAGTCCGATTGACCTCAAAATTTGCACACAAGTCATAAATGACATAACAGACCTATTTTAATTTCTAGAATCGGATTCCCGATCAAGAAGTCAACTCCCGGTCAAACTTCCTAACTTTCAATTTTCTATTTTTGCCATTTCAAGCCTAGTTTAACTACGGACGTCCAAATAATTTTTCGGGCACACTCCTAAGTAAAAACTCACCATACAGAGCTATTGAAATCATCAGAACTCTATTCTGGAGTCATTTACACATAAGTCAACATCCGGTCAACTATTTTAACGTAAGCTTTAAATCTTGGAACTAAGTGTTCCAATTCATTTCGAAACCTCCCCGACAAGTCACATAATTATAATTGAATACAGGATAAGCAGTAAATGGGAAAATGGGGCTATAATACTCAAAACTACCGTCTGGATTATTACATTCTCCCCCTCTTAAACAAACGTTCATCCTCGAACGGGTTTAGAATTATACATGGAGTCTCAAATATGTGTGGATATTTGCTCCGCATCTCCTGCGCAGTCTCCCAGGTAGCTTCACCAATTGGCTAGCCTCTCCACTGCACTTTCACTGAAGCTATGTTCTTTGATCTCAACTTTCGAATGTGCCGGTCAACAATGTCTATCGGCTCCACAACATAAGTCAAATTACCATCCAACTGAACCGTACTGAAATCCAAAACACGAGACGGGTCTCCGACTTACTTTCGGAGCATAAATACATGAAACACTAGATGAACACCCGATAGACTAGGCGGCAATGCAAGTTCATAAGACACCTCTCCAATCCTCTTAAGTATTTCAAAAGGCCTAATAAACCGATGACTCAACTTTCCCTTCTTCCCGAACCTCATAACACCTTTCATATGCAAACCTCGGAGTAGTACCTTCTCTCCTACCATGTAAGCAGCATCGCAAACCTTCCGGTCAGCATAACTCTTCTGTCTAGACTGCACCGTGTGAAGTCGATCCCGAATCAATTTAACCTTTTCCAAAGCATCCTGAACTAAATCAGTACCCAATAGCCTAGCCTCACCCGGCTCAAACCAACCTACTGGAGACTGACACCGTCTCCCATACAAAGCCTCATACAGAGCCATCTGAATGCTCGATTGGTAGCTGTTGTTATAGGCAAACTCTGCAAGTGGCAGAAACTGATCATAAGAACCCCCAAAATATATAACACAAGCACGTAGCATATCTTCCAATATCTGAAAAGTGCACTCGGATTGCCCGTCCGTCTGCGGATGAAATGTTGTACTCAATTGTACCTGTGTGCCTAACCCTCGCTACACTGCTCTCCAAAACTGTGATGTAAACTACGTGCCCCCATCTGAAATGATGGACACTGGACACCGTGAAGGCAAACAATCTCGCGGATATAAATCTCAGCCAACCGCTCAGAAGAATAAGTAGTACCAACTAAAATAAAATGCGCGGACTTGGTCAATCAATCCACAATCACCTGAATAGCATCAAACTTCCTCGAAGTCCATGGGAGTCCAACTACGAAGTCTATGGTGATACGCTCCCACTTCCACTCCGGGATTTCAAGTCTCTAAAGTAATCCGCCTGGTCTCTGATGCTCGTACTTCACCTGTTGACAATTTAAACACCGAGCTACAAACCCAACTATATCTTTCTTTATCCTTCTCCACCAATAATGCTGCCTCAAATCCTGGTACATCTTAGCGGCACCCGGATGAATGGAATATCGTGAACTATGGGCTTCTTCAAGAATCAACTCACGTAGCCCATCTACATTTGGCACACAAATCCGACCCTGCATCCTCAACATCCCATAATCACCAATAGTAACCTCCTTGGCATCACCGTGCTGAACTATGTCCTTCAGGACAAGAAAATGGGGATCATCATATTGGCGCTCTCTGATGCGGTCATATAAGGAAAACCAAGAAACCACACAAGCTAGAACCTGACTGGGCTCCTAAACATCTAATCTTATGAGCTGGTTGGCCAAGGCCTGAACATTAACTGCAAGAGGCCTCTCACCAACAGGAATGAATACAAGGCTACACATACTCACCGTCTTTCTACTCAAGGCATCGGCCACCACATTGGCTTTCCCGAAATGATACAGAATAATAATATCATAGTCCTTTAGTAGCTCCAACCATCTCTGCTGCCTCAAAATTAGATCCTTTTGTTTGAAGAAGTGTTGGAGACTCCGATGATCTGTAAATACCTCGCAAGACACACCATAGAAATAGTGCCTCCAAATCTTCAATGCATGAACGATGGCTGCCAATTCTAAATCATGAACAGGGTAGTTATTTTCATATGGCTTCAACTGGCGTGAAGCATAAGCAATTACTCTACCCTCCTGCATTAAGACACACCCAATACCCATCCTAGAAGCATCACGATATATTGTATAAGAGCCTGAAGCTGAAGTTAAAACTAGAACTGGATATGTGGTCAAGGCAGTCTTAAGTTTCTGAAAGCTCTCTTCACACTCATCCGACCACCTGAATGGAGCACCTTTCTGGGTTAATTTAGTCATGGGCTCCGTAATAGATGAGAAACCCTCCACTAAGAGATAATAATACCCGGCCAAGCCGAGAAAACTCTGAATCTTAGTAGCTGAAGATGGCCTGGGCTAACTCTGAACTGCCTCTATCTTCTTCGGATCTAACTGAATCCCCTCACTGGACACCACGTGCCCTAAGAACGCCACCGAACTAAGCCAAAACTCACACTTGGAGAACTTGGCATAAATTTTCCCCTCCCTCAGCTTATGTAGTACAATACTCAAATATTGTGCATGTTCCTCCTGGCTACGTGGGTATACCAGGATATCATCAATAAATACTACGACAAACAAATCAAGATACGGATGGAATACATTATTCATCAAGTACATAAATGTTGTTCGGGCGTTGGTCAGCACAAAACACATCACGAGAAATTCATAGTGACCATAACGGGTCCTGAATGCCGTCTTTAGAATATCTTAATCCCAAATTTTCAACTGGTGATACCCATATCTCAAATCAATTTTGGAGAACACACTCGCCCCCTGAAGATGGTTAAATAAATCATCAATACGTGGCAAAGGATACTTGTTCTTGATTGTAACTTTGTTGAACTACCTGTAGTCGATGCACATCCGCATAGTACCATCTTTATTTTTTACAAACAGAATTGATGCACCCCAAGGCGACACACTAGGCCTAATAAACCCCTTATCAAGAAGTTCCTGAAGTTGCTCCTTCAATTCCTTCAACTCAGTTGGTTCCATACGATATGGAGGAGTAGAAATGGGCTGAGTACCCGGCACCAAGTCAAATATCCCTGTCGGGTGGCATACCCGGCAGGTCTGCAGGAAATACATCCGAAAACTCTCGCACTACCGGTACAGAGTCAATAGTAGGAGTGTCTGCATCAACATCTGTCAGAAAGGCCAAATATGACAAACACCCCTTCCCAACCATTTGTTGGGCCTTCAAATAAGAAATTACCCTACTGGGAATATAATCTATAGAGCTTCTCCACTCGACCCTCGGCAACCCCGGTATCGCCAATGTAACTGTTTTTACGTGACAGTCCAAAATTGCATGACATATAGAAAACCAATCCATACCCAAGATTACATCAAAATCAACCATACTAAGCAATAAAAGATCAACTCTAGTCCCCAGTCCCCCAATAGTTGCCACACACGACCGATACACACGATCCACAATAATAGTATCGTCCACTGGCGTAGATACATGAACAAGTAAAACTAAGGACTCACGGGGTATATCCCGATAACGTACAAAATATGATGATACATACTCAAATAGTATAGAAGTTTCCCTATGGCATACTGAGACAATACTTGTGATCACCGTGTTTGAAGCAACAGCATCTGGCCTGGCAAGAATAGCATAGAATCGAGCATGATTGCCACCTGATCGACCTCCCCCTCTAGGGCGACCTCTAGCAACTTGAGCTCCACCCCGAGCTGGATAGGCGGGTGGCGTAGCAGCTAGTGTAGGAGTCATAGCCTGACTCCTCTGCTGAACTGGACCTCACGAAAGGCGGGGACAATATTTCCTCACATGACATAGCTCTCCACACTCATAGAAATCCCTCTCAAAAAATGGTGGCAAGTTCGGGCCTCGAGAACCAAAATAACTACCAGAAGATCCTGGTACAGATGAACCCTGAACTGATGGTGCACGATATGAACTCTGAGCTGGAAGTGCACTAAGAGAAAACTGACTCGGTCGAGCATTGTATGCACCATGGCTAGCTGATGCGCCACGATGAACTGGACGAGCCATCTGAGCGGGCCTATAAGGACGACCCCTACTGTGGTAGGGCTGTCCCCCAAAAGGAACACCGCTGGAATTACCCAGACTACGAGACCTCCTGGCCTCCCTCTCCTCACGCTCCTGAATACGAACCATCTCTAGCCGCCGAGCACTATCAACCACCTCGTCGAATTTAGCACCTGCTACATTCCCCAGAGTCATAACCAAACGGAATTGTTGTTTGAGGCCACTAATGAACCTCCTGATCTTCTCCCTCTCAGTGGGAACTAACCAAAGTGCATGATGAGATAATTCTAAAAACCGCATCTCATACTGGATCACGGACAGGTCCTACTGACGTAAATGCTCGAACTGCATGCGCAGTTCCTCTCTGCGGGTCTGTGGCACAAACGTTTCCAGGAATAATACATAGAACTCACGCCATGAAAATGATGCTGCACCAACTGGTCTGCTCCTCTCATAAGTCTCCTACCATCTGAAGGCTGCTCCGGTCAGCTGAAAAGTAGTAAATGAGACTCCACTGGTCTCCATAATACCCGTTATATGAAGAATCTGCTGGCATCTGTCCAATAAATTCTGAGCATCCTCTAACTCACTCAAATTGAATGATGGAGGACAAAGTCTCTCAAACCTCTCTAGTCTCTTCTGCTCCTCGTCATTCATAATAGGACGCACCTGGGCATGAGCAACTGCAACCGGCCGGACTGGTAGTGCCCCCGGTATCTGAAGTCCCTGTACTACCTGCTCTGGAGTACGGGCGATAGGGGTATGAGTACCTCCACCGGCCTGAGAAGTGGCTGGTGCGGCCTGAGCCGAAAATACCTGAGCAAGGCCAATGCAAACAGTCAATATCTGGGCAAAAGCCTCCTGAAGGCCTGGAATCACAATAGGCACAGTTGGTACTTGAGCTGGTCCCCCCATCTTAACTATATCTGGAGCCTACTCCTGAGCTGGAGCAACTGGTGGTTCTACAGGTGCTGCTCCAACTGCTGTACAAGCTACACCTCGACCTTTACCATGGCCCCGACCTCTCGTGGCCGTAACTGGTGGCACTGGTGGCTGACCATCTAATCTGGTAGTACGTGTCCACCATCTATGAAAGATTAGAATAACAGAAATTCAGTTTTCAGAATTAACAAATTCGCACGACAGAATACAAGAAAGTGAAATTCTTCCTAAGGGTTCGGCAGCCTCTCAAAGATAAGTACAAACGTCTCCGTACCGATCCGCAAGACTCCACTTAACCTGCTCATGACCCGTGAGACCTATGTAACCTAGGCTCTAATAACAACTTGTCATGACCCAAAATCTCACATGTCCTGATGGCGCCTATCTTAATACTAGGCAAGTGGACAACCTCAATAAACCACAATTTCTTTTAAGTTTGAAAACACAATAAATAAATATAAGAGTAAAAGCCCATAAACTTTTGATACAAAATACTATCTTTATACAATACACTCCCAAAACCTAGTATCACTGAGTACATAAGCATCTAAATGACAACATAATTTGACTGATAAAAATACTGTCTAAAAATATAGAACATCACAAATAACTGAAATGGAAGAGAGTCAAGGTCTGCGGACGCCGAGCAGCTACCTCGATAGTCTCCAATAGATAAATCCACAAATCTAGCGATTGTCGTATCCGGAAGTACCTGGATCTGTATACGAAGTGTATGGTGTAGTGTGAGTACAACCAACCCAATGTACTCAATAAGTAACAAGACTAACTTTGGGCTGAAGGTAGTGACGAGCTCAACAATTACAGTCCAATCATAGAAAATAATAGTACAGAAATGTAGGCATGCTTTCAAGTTCAGCAGTTAAACTCAATACAAGAAAAATAGATTAAATCTGAATTATATGAGGAATATGACATCTTTATGTCTACATGCCAATATACATGCCATATGTGATACAACATAATGAAAATCTCACGTACTCACACTCTCAGAGTACAGGCCTGCTGCGACGTGCAACCCGATCCATATATATATATATATATAGCCAGTATTTCTGCTACACCGTGCAGCTCGATCCAATATAATGTCCTCACAACTGGGAACACATGACTGAGTATGAAATTATAATTTAAACAAATAATTCAACAACAATACGACCTCTGTGAGTCCTAAAATATCGACACGTAGCCTAAACATGATCTTTAATACAAGTCTCAGTTCAATTTCTCTAACACGCAGAGGATATGTGGATAATGACATCATTATTTGATTAACCAACCCCCCAGAAACAATTAAGTCGTAATTTCTATGGGGCACGCCCATACGCCCGTCACGTGGAATGTGTGTCACCTCCAACAATTCATATAATACGTAATTCATGGATTCATACCCTCATAACTTAGTTTAGAAGTGTTACTTACCTCAAACCGTGTAAGTTCTTTATTCCAATATGGTCTCCAGACGCCTCAAATATGGTCACAATTAATTTGATAAAGTCAACACAAATTATAGGAATAAATTCCGTATGCAAATACTAAATTTTCCAACAAAATCCGAAATTTAACTCAAAATATTGTCAGTGTGGCCCATGTCTCGGAACCCGACAAAACTTATAAAATATGAATGCCCATTCAACCACGAGTTCAACCTTACCAAATTTACCAAATTTCGACATTAACTCGACCTTCAAATCCTCAAATTTTATTTTAAAATATCTAGGCCCAAATCCTCGAATTTCACTCAACAATACGTAATCTAGTCGAAATTGTAATGATCCAACCGGTCATTTTGACTTTTGGAAACCTGTTCCCTAAAATAAAACTCCCCGAACATGCTTTATTAATTTATGACTTGCGGGGGATGGTTGGTTCGGGATTTGGAAGCGTTTGGGTTGAAATCGGAACACTTGGTTCCTTAAGTTAGCCTTAAAAGGCCAAGTTTGACTTCGGTCAATATTTTGAGAAAATGATCCCGGAATCGGGATTTGACGGTTCCAATAGTTTCGTATGATGATTTTTGACTTGGGTGTATGTCCGAATTGGGTTTTGGATAACCCGGGTGCGTTTTGATGCTTAATAGTAAAAATTAACTATTTGAAGGTTTAAACTTCTTTAAATTTGGTTTGGAGTAGAATTTTTAGTAATTGAAGTCCGTTTGGAATTCCGAGTTTGGGAATAGTTCCGTATAGTGATTTAAGACTTGCACGCAAAATTTCGTGTCATTCCGAGTAGTTTAAGTATATTTCGGCGCATTGAAAGTAAATTGAAGAACTTAAAATTCTTAAGTTTGAATCAATTTGGTTTAGGGTATGATTCTTAGATTTGATGTTGTTCTACGTGTTCTGAGAGTTCAGAGCGAGTCACGAGGGCCCCGAGTGTTAACCGGACGAGGCTCGGATCAATTTTGGAATTTTGAAGAAGAGCTGAAGCCTTCTGCTTCTGATACGTTCGCACCTGCGCTTGGACAGCCATAGGTGCGACTCTCGCAGATGCGAGGATTATGCGCAGAAGCGAAAAAGAGAAGGGGAGGTCTGCCATCGCAGGTGCGGAATCTCGGGCACACCTGCGAACGCGCAGATGCAAGCATTTTTTGCTGATGCGAGGCTTGGCAAGCGAGGGAAAACTCGCACCTGCGAGGCTTTTTCCGCAGGTGCGGTACACTGTCCGCAGGTGCGAAAATCACTGTTGGGCAGAATGTGTTAAAAATCGGGGCTCAGTCATTTTGAGCCCATTTTCTTCCATTCTTGGGCGATTTTGGAGCTTTTTGAGAGGAGATTTCAACTAGCAATTGAAAGGTAAGTTAATTCCATACTCCTTGAGTTAAATACATAGATTATAGGTAGATTATAACCAGCAAATCTTAGAAATCAAGGGTTTAGGTAAAAAACCTAGATTTTTATAAAAATGAGATTTTAACCACGAAAATAGTTATGGAATTGGGTAGAAATTATATATTTGAGTTTCTGAGATTATGGGTAATGTTTTCATCCAAATATTTCCAGAATCCGGGCACGTGGGCCCGGGGTGAATTTTAAAAATTTTACTATTTTGGATAGAGTAATTTAATTAATAGATGAATTTCGAATTATTGAATATATATGAATTATTTTATATAACTTTTGGATAGTTTCGGATTTTTCGGCATTGAATCGAGAATTTTACGCGACGCGATAAACGGAAAGTGGACTTTGAAACGAGGTAAGTCTCTTGTCTAATCTTGTGAGGGGAAAATTAACCCATAGGAATTAAATTGAATAATTGTTGCTAATTGCGGGGGCTACGTATGCACGAGGTGACGAGAGTCCATTCGTAGCTACTATAAGTGCTAAAGTCCGGGTAGCGTAGGACTCAAAGCATGAATTACTTGTGTAAATTGTATTCTTTGATTAAGTAATATTAATATAT